>NCKU01002573.1:0-18544 GCA_003675995.1 Dinothrombium tinctorium | reverse complement strand
CTGTTGTCAGTAAAATATCGCGGTCCGGTTTCAGCCGTGCGGATTCAGCGTTTTTATCGAAATCCGATTAAAAACACTATTTCACCCTTTGCCAATTTGCTTTGCAAGCTTTAAGCATCATAATCATTTCAAATTTAGTGAGCAATTGCATTTTTGAGCATTTTTTATAAACTAAGAATTAATGCTAAAAGATTGAATAAAACATTTGACTAATAAGCCACTGTCCTGGATTTATCGCGAAACACTAAAAACCCGTAAAAACCACCATTACCAGTTCGAGTAAAGAATCCAGTTTAAATTTAATTCTTTTACAGGATGAAAACAAGAAATAAATCTAAGTAAAAATTAGGGAGCCAAACGTTACAGTTTTAAGACGTAGTCCCGTGACCATAACCGTACGTTGCCGGTTACAAAGCGCCTACAAAAGGTTGTAAAACGATTTCGGTTACAAGATGGTTACAGAAAAAAAAAAGATTTTGTTATAATTATTTTTTTGTGGAAAAGAGAAATCATTTTGCTTACATTTAAGCAAATCACAACGTTCTCGATAGCAATCGTCTATCAGCTCAATATAAAAAGCTAAGAAGAGTGCGAATTTGGCGAAAAGTTACTTTTAACTATTATTGTGTTGGTTATGGTCTGCCGTTGTTGATGCTTTTTCCTATCGTTACGTTTTTTGAGACGGTTACGGTAAACCGCACGGTTAAAAGCCTTACGGTCCGATTACGGTTTTAACATGAACAAACTTTTGGAACCGTTTCGCTTTCTAGTAAAAAGTAATATAACAATTAAATGCGGCCTTTACCGAATTTGCGTTAGCAAACAACAGACTCAAACACGAAAATTTAAACTTAATAACTTAATTTAAATTTAATAACTTTATTTCTCATTCAAATACACATTTTAAACTGATTTGTTTAATTTACAAAAACTCTTGGCATCCAAATGCGAAGTGCACGGGTCGCTAACTTCCTTTTATTTGCACTCTACGAGGTTGTCTTACAAGGGGAACTTTCACTGGAAAAACTGCTGCAATTATGCTGGACACCTCCGATGGTACCTTTGGAACTTTTAAGTCTGCTGCAGGCAGTGTTCCAACAGTAAGAACAATGGCTTCCAGTAGAACAGCAAGAAATCCGGATTCCGGTCGTACGAAATTAATCGATATCACCGATTTTTTAAGGGTAATTTATAACGACCGAGTTTTTCGAGCTCACCAGATGCATTTATCGAATGAGACCCACCAGTCAAAGTATTTTTCACCGTTGAAGTATCGAGTGGTTATGAAAACTTTTTAAATGATTTTATCAAATGCAAAATTTTTTGGAACAAGTTCTACAATTAAACAAAAAGTTTTTACCTTTTCGCTTTTTACAGATTTCTCGACTTGGAATTTTTTTTTTATATAATCAAGTGAGCTTATAAATTTGTAATATTCAATTATTAAAAATATTAAAAATTTTGAGAATTAAAACAATTTTTCTCTATTTTCTCTACGCGTTGGAATTGTTTTTCCGCGAACTACATCAGCCTCATTTTTTGTATGCAATATTACGTACGTAGATAAGAAATGTTCATTAGTTTTACACAACTAATTTTCACTCACTGTTCAATGCTAACTTTGAATGGAGACGAATTTTCAGATTCGATTTAGATTTCAACGTTACGAACAATTTGATTGAAATCATTTTGTTCGTGACAATTTCGGTTTTATCGCGATTCGTGTCAAGACGGTTTTGCGGCGTTGATTGAAACGAGAGAATTGAAAAAATGTTTCGTTTACTTTCAATCGAAACTAACGGCGGAATGAATGCGAGACGAGTGAAGACGTAATGAAGAGACGGTGCGAAGCGGCGAGCAATGGACGACGACATATACGAAAGGTTCGAAATCTCGAATTGGGATCTCGAAAACGAATTTAACCCCAAAAGATACCGAAAGCGAGTGTCGAAAAAACAGCAAATATATGGTAAGTGTGCTCTGCGTGCATTTCGCAGCGTTTCACACCTCTTTCTGCAGGCATTTGGGCGAGCAGTGAAAGCGAAGACGACGACGATTCGAAATCGAAGTCAAAAGCGCCCATCAATTTCGTCAGCGGTGGTTTCAAAGACAGCACTGAGAACCAAAATGAAGAGCGATCGGATAACGAACAGCCCGAAGTACCGCATAGCTTTGGAGTCGAGCGAAAGCAATTCGCCGAGAAATCCGTTTCCGAAACCGCAGGTTTGCGTCATAAAAACAGACTCAATCCGAAAGACGCTGAATTCGGCAAATGGGAAGCGCACACAAAAGGAATCGGAGCAAAGCTGTTGAAGCAAATGGGTTATCAGCCTGGTAAAGGTTTAGGCAAAAATCTTCAAGGAATCGCCACTCCAATCGAAGCGACCAAAAGGCCGGGTACTGGTTCTCTCGGCTTTTACGGTCCTGAAAAGAAAGTCGATGATGAAAAGTTGTCTAAAATAGCGGGAAAAGCGGACAGCAAACAAAGGAAAAAAGCAAATGCTGAGTCAAAACACAAGGCCCAAACCAAATACGTTTTCAAAACGGTGGACGATATTCTAGCCGAGAGCGGCGTTAATTTAAATTTTGACGAGAGCGAACTCAGCAAAACCAAAGTGATAGATATGACTGGACCTCAGCAGCGAGTTCTTTCAGGTTATCATGAAATCAGTAAGAAGCCATCAGATGAAGAAATAGCAAAACACAAAGAAATTTTTGTACAGCCTGATCTAGAAAATAATGTTGAAATGTTGTTGAAATTGAGCGAAGAGGCGATAATAAAAAGTTCTCGAGAAATGAAACGTGAGAAAGATAAGATCGAGAGTCTGGAAGAGGAACAAACAAGATTGAAAAATGTCATTTTTGAAGAAAAAAGAAGGGTTGCCAACCTGGAAAGAGTGATCAAATCTGTCACAGAAATGAACGATAAGTACTCATCTCATGGCATAAGTTTAGAATATGTGTTAGAATTTTGCAATAATCTCTACAACGACTTTTCAGTGGACAAAAATGTTCTCAGTGAAATTATTTCTTCATTTTTGTTCCCTCTCATTGAAAAAGAAATCAGTTCGTGGAAAGTAATCGAAAACCCTCATATTTCATTTTCCTTATTCAAAGCAGTAAAATCTTTGCTTCTTAAAATTGACGAAAATTTATACGAGACTTTATTGTGGGATGTTTGGATGCCTGTGGTTCGACGAAAATTGATCGAATGGAACTCTATTCGTCGTTGCGATGAAATAATCAAATTTCTGGAAACTTGGAAACCATTATTGCCTAAATGGCTCATCACCAACATAATGGAACAAATAATTATTCCACGAATCGAATTAGAAGTTGATGCCTGGAATCCTTTGACCGATACTGTACCTGTTCATTCTTGGGTTCATCCGTGGTTACCATTAGTTGAAGATGCTTCATTGGAGAGTGTTTACATTCCTATAAGACATAAATTATCAAATGCATTAACTAGCTGGCATCCCAGCGATTGTTCAGCAAAATTGATTCTTCAGCCGTGGAAAGAAGTATTTAGCGCTGGGACGTGGAATACTTTTCTGTTGCAAAACATAGTACCGAAACTTGAAATAGCAATGCAAACTTATGACATTAACCCTCAAGCTCAACGACTCGATGTCTGGCAATGGGTTATGGCATGGGAAGAAATGTTGCCATCTTCCGTAATCTGTAGTATCCTGGAGAAATATTTTTTGCCAAAGTGGTTACAGGTGCTTTATGATTGGTTGTGCAACAACCCTAACTTTGATGAAGTCAGTCGGTGGTATACAGGATGGAAATCTATGTTTTCTGAGAAACTGCTTAATAGCCTCACCGTAAAAGAAGCCTTCGACAGAGCTCTACAAATGATGAATTGTGCAGTTTCCTCACCCATAGGAATGGCAGCGTATAACTTCACACCTTTCCTCAGCGAAGCGCCGGAAGTTCCGCGATTCTCCACGCAGCCCTCATTTGTACAGAATCACGCATCGCGAATGAATTCAAATCCAAATTTCAAACATTTGATAGAAAGAAAAGCCGAGGAACACGCAATTTTATTTATGCCGATAGCCAATAAGTATCAAGAATCGAAGCAAGTATATAAGTTCGGTAATTTAACCATTTATATCAATCAACAAGTCATATTCGTGTACAAAGACGGACAATGGATACCGATATCATTACAAGCTTTAATAGATTCTGCTCTCGAATCAAATGTGTAAAGGCACTGTACACAGGAATGTGAAATAAAAATCATTCTCTTCTCAAATTATCCAATCTTGCTTGCAAGTCGGCGTCCGCGTCTGCTGCCACTGCTTGACCTTTGCCTGCTTGAGCCGTGGCTGTGGCCAAAGAACTGCCACCTTCGGGCAGTTCAGACAGCTTCTGATTAAGTGAAATTCCGATTTCATCGAGCACCTGAGTGACAATTGCTTCGGTCTCCTCCTCGTCGTCCTCGTCACCGATTGCGTCATCAATCACATCATTCATCATATCTTCTTTCATATCCATTATTTCCGACTGTTTCTCGAATTCTTGCATTATTTTCTGAATTTGTGGTAAATTCATTTGCCTATTCATCGATTGCAAGGCTCGTGTCACTCCTTTCATTGCCATCGCCATGGCGTTTTGCGATCGCAATGTTTGCACTTTCAAAGAAACTGCTTGAATGTTGGTCTTCATAAGTATGAACTTCTTTATATAGCGACGTGTGCGAACTAAGTCTTTGGCCATCACTTTCACTGATTCCATCTGATTGTCTTTAGCCATTTTCTTGATATCGGCGATCAGTTTCTTCTCCTGCTGTTCCATTTTGCTGCGTTCGCGTTCCAAGTCGCGGATCGCTTTGTTCAGCATTCGCTGATTCTGTCGAAGCAACTCTTCGGGCGTCTTCTTGCGTCCGAACAGCCACTCCATTGTTGCGGGCGCAGTGTTTCAGACTTCACTCAAATCGACTTTCAATTGTTTACTCTTCGCTGCCGTCTGCGTCCCGACTTCGTGAGTCACTTTCGGGGACCACTTTCGAAGTGCGACCGCGGTTCGAACGCGAAACGCTTGGTTCGCGTTGCGGCGACACCCGCACTCGACGGACACCGGCGGGCGGCTGCTGAGCGAAGAATTCGGGGCGCGAAACCCGAGACCGCGAGACGTGCGAAGGCGGCCGGCGGGAGACTGAGTTGCCGCCCTCTGCCGGCGAGTGCGGAAGGAGCGAACACAGCAATGGCACTTTTGTTAACTCCATGTTTTCGCAGAATTCGTCTGCCATTTAACTGCCGTTTTCGCTGCGTTTAAACTCGAGTCGAACGTGTTTCGCACTCAAACACACGCTTCTGTGTAGTGAGCGATTGATTTGCGAACAGCCATGTTTTGGGAATTTCAGGGAGCGATCGTTTCACAGATCGACACGTTATTAGAGAATGAGGTGAGTTCTCGTCATTCGCTCGCTTCGTTCGCGGCTTAAACTCGTTGCGTTCGTCGACAGAGTGTCACACTCACGGAATTGATCGAAGAGGACGACATTTTGCAGGAATGCAAAGCCTCGAATCAGAAACTGCTCTGTTTGTAAGTAATGCCGTTTCGTGTCGAAAGGGTTAATCACAACGATTTTTTGACCAAAGTTTAACCAAACCTGAAATTATGGAGCAGTTGGTAACACTTATCATCACCGAACCTCCGGAAGAAAGTGATGAAAAAATGAGGTACAAGAAAGCGAACATTGCCTGTGAATTGTTGACAAGTGATGTTTCATCAATAAACGAGGCCTTAATATCGAACAGCTCTCTGCTCAATAAGTTGTTCTCGTTTATTGAGTGCGGGCATCAATTGAATCCTTTGTTGGCAAGTTTTTTCAGTAAAACAATGAGTTTATTGTCTGTTAAACGGTGTGATGCTCTCTTTGAGTTCTTAAAAACTAAAGAAGATTTTGTCATTCACGTGATCAATCACATCGAAACATCCGCTATAATGGATTTTTTACTTAAGCTGATTACAGCAAGCGACAACCTTGTCCTCAGAGCGGCAATCACTAAAGTAAGTATTTTAAACTTTCACACTATTCACCATTAAGTTTTATCATGTTTAGTGGCTTCATGAAAAAGATTTGATACGAAGGTTGATTTTAATATTCAAAAGCGAATACAGTTCCGAGGCACAGGCAAATGCCGCACAGTTTTTGTGTGATTTAATCAAAGCCATACGAGATCATCAGTCCTCTCTTCAAGAAAAAGCAGAACCAGATTTGCTTTTACAGGACATTGAGTCGTAAGCTACTTTATTTACAATTATCCTGTTTTAACCGTGTGCCATTTTAGAACCTCCACTATTAGTGAGCTTTTAAACGAAATGTTCAATACTCGAACCGAAAGCAGTATTGTCAATGGTATAAATATATTGCAATCTTTATTGGAGTACAAACGTCACTGGTATGTTTTGAAGTATAAACTGTTAAATAAACTAATGTATAACCTATTTAATTAGCGCTAATATTCAGCAACAAGCTCCAATTCAGAGCAATATGCAAACACAGAATAATGATTTCGAAGGCATCCCCACAAATTTATGTATAGCTTCAAATCCGATGTTCACAAGAATGGACTTATCAGTTCCCGACCAAATGACTGCTTTGGATGCTGAACGTTTGTCAAGAGGAGTACGCAAAGCGCATGCAGCTATAATTCCACGCTTGAAAGATTTTCATTCAGTTTTGTTAAATCCACCTCTTCGATCACCAATTCACACTACGATCGGCGTCATTGAGAAACCTTTGGGTGCAACTAGACTCGAAGTTGTACATTTAATACGAGCTCTTTTGAGCAGCAACAATCCAGAAGTGAATCAAAAACTTAGCGAACTAAAAACAGTACATGTTTTAATTGACTTATTTTTCTCATATCCATGGAATAATTTTCTACACACGCAAGTGGAACAAAGTATTAAGTCTATTTTGAACAACTCGAAGTCTAACTCTCCTGTCACATCTCCGACGCCGAATGATGATATCTCAAACTTACCATCGTCTCAAGAGACTACAATTCTTTTAGTGAAACAGTTGTTTAGTGATTCTCAGCTCATTAAACGAATGTTGGATGCTTGGGACTGTTTTAATAATGAAGAAAACAAACAAAAGCAGCCGCGACCAGGTTACATGGGTCACATAATCAAAATTGCCAATCATATCGTTGCGAGTAAAGATCAAGAAGTTGTCGCGACTGAATTGCAAAACCTCAGTGCCGAATACAGCTCAAAGTGGAATCGTTTCGTTAACGAAACGCTTGCAGAGATAAACAAGAGAATACAAACGCCGTTGGTTAACGAAATTCCCACTTCTGCTCCTTTCGATAAAAATTCCATCAGGCAACAAGAAAATGCTTTACAACAGGTATAACATTCAAATTTAAAAATGTATTTTAAAATTGTTTTCAAAGGCTTTTATCGAGTATCAGATGCAACAAATGACTAAAAGTTTATGCACTCAAATTGAATTTAGTGCCGCAGAGTTCACTGAGATCGATGAAAACATTCAGTAAGTACTAAACATCTCGAGCAGTCGCCACATTCTCTATTTTCTCTAGACCTCAGGTTGACCATTTGTCTAAAGTAAATTTTAACCTCGAAAGCCAATTGGTGAGACAAGCTTCTGACACACTTTCGTTAAGTTGTGATCTTTTACAGCAAGAATCTACCAAAACTGTCGACTTGTTCGAACAAATGTGTGCAGAGAGAGTTAAAACAAGTTTAGATAGTAATAGCAGCGACGAAGAAGATCTATGGGAAGATAGAGATATAAGCTTTACTCGTTCGACTGTTACAGAACATAAAAGTCAAAATTCTTTCAAAGAACCTTATGGAAGCAACTCTGCCGACGTCACCGAGATTAAAATGGATGTTGACCAAAGTGATGGTAAATAATTCTGAATCGTTATCTCTTTGATTGTTCAATGATGAAACACTAAAAGGGAAAAACTGAATTTCTCCATGTGGCTTGTGCTAGATAGTATCTGAGAGAAATATAACTTTCTTTACAATATGCACATTTTGGATTCTACTCTACCAGTTTTTTCTGCAGTGTGGAACGATGTATCCTCTCCATCTGTAGCAAATTCTTCAATTGAAACCGATCCATGGTCGACTCCGAAAGTCGAAAAGAAAGAAAAATTTGATTCAGACTCGTGGGCTGATTTTAGCAGCTTTACCACAGCAGAGTTTCCACCATCTCAACCACCACCAAATATCTGCATATCATCAGTGTCTTCGATGATGCCGTCTTCCTCAGAAATGTCATGTTTCCCTACAGGTAAGCACTGCCACAGTCTGAAGTTTGCGTCACTGATCGATAGCTTTCTCAGAAGACGCTGGTGGTGCGCCAAATGTCGCGGTCGCAGAGGCGACTGATAGTAGCAAAGATCTCGCAGATATGAGCTCTGCAATATCGAATGTATCCGAAGAAAAGGGTAACAATTTGTCATCAAACATTGATAGCAATGTACTCAACGGTCCTCATTAACTTATTCGAATAAATAATATAAATGATAAAAGAGTGTATAGTTTGTTGATGAAACCAAAGAAATACTAATCATGCATCGCAAAGCATGTCACTGTAAAATTTCTCGTATTATTTAATCGATTTCGAACGAGAGTTAGTGAGGTTAAAATGTGTATTCAAAGTACCGATGTTTGGTAGTTTGGTTATTCACGACTGTATCACATCACATCAGACTCAAAAATAAAAGTATGCAATGTGTAGAAGTGAGTACATCGATTGCTGTTCAGTGCTGTCGCAATGCTCAGTGAAGAAGCCTACAGTGCAGCGATCGATTGCTTGCACTTATTTTCGTGAAACACTGTTTCCTCTCAAATTTACGATCGCTTATCCTTTGCCTCGCCCCATGCCATGTTTGCGTTATGCTTCAAGCGCTCGGGTGCACTTTGCGGCGTATGAGAGTCACCCGTTTGATTGCTCAGCACCACGAAGCGATTAGTGAAGCGATTCGAGCGACGATTAATAGCGACATTGAAGCGAGAAGCGCTCATCTTTCGCCACAGACGACTTTGCAGCGCGCTTCTTCCGGGTATTGATCGCTGAGGAGTCAACGACTTCAAACAGAGAAGAGGGAGAAGCAGAAGCTTCCCTCTACTCATCCACTCTCACTGCGTTTCTGGTGAGCTTTCGGTTTGTGTGTTGCGATCCGTTTTCGCAACGATTGCAGTGAAAGCGAAGCCTGTATCGCTCATCCCTTCTGACCTTAGCCCGCCAATGTCCTACTTTCACTTTCCGCTTTTCTTTAATGTGTGTTAAGTAAATGCCAACTCGCCGTGCTTTCACGTTCGCTCAGTTCGCGATCTCTGCGATTGCCGCCAAACGCATCGTCTCGACTCTGTGCGCTACCATTTCTCGTCGGTGAGGTGACTGTAGTCTGACTGTAGTTTTCTCGCTTTAGCGCGAAGCCTTAATAGTGAATCGCGCTTAAATCTCTTTCGTGTCGCGCTGCAAACCGGCGAACGGACGGGTATTCGGACAGCGTGCGACCGGCGATTGCTGCCTCGGACACTGCGGTCGGCGAAACTGAGATTGCGTATTCGAATGGGCGTTCGTTCGTCGGACAATAGTTTTCGAGCTCTCGTGTTTCGAAACTTTGATTTTTAATCAATTTCGCGCGATTTCAATTAAACAATCGTTCGCGGCATTGTTTGCGAGCGGAGAGCGGAATTCGAACGACACGTGGCGGTGTCCGCTCGCAGCGAAAGGTAAGTGATGCCTCTAACATTGCGAAAGGGCAGCGCGACGAGAAGGCAGCGAGCAGAACGAAGAGCGAAAGCGATCATTGATCTCTCTCTGTTATGGTTCTTTGACCCTGTCAACGAATGCCGCTCTAGCAGTGAACGCGGCAATGGTGTGTGCGTTGCTTGCGTTCAGCGAACGGTGCGGTTTCGGCATCGATTTGCGCGAATTCACCACTCTTTGTTCGCTGCCCTTCGCTTTGGCATTGAGAGAACGACTGTAGAATGCGGAGAACGCTCGTCGCTATTACAGTCGCGCCGTGAACTGAATGCAAGAGAAAGTAGGTCACTGTGCCTAACATTCTTGTGTCCTCTTTGAGTTGCTGCAAAGTTGGCATCTTTCTTGCGTTCGCCTTTCGCAAAGCGACTGCCAATTTCGCTTATTTCTCCTCTCTTTCGTCTCTTCGAACAGAAGTGATGCTTGCGAACGATTGTCAGTGAGTAGAGTGCGGAAACAGCGAAATGTTCAGCTTTCATAAGCCTAAAATCTATCGCTCAATTTCTGGTTGCTGCATTTGCAAAGCGAAGTCGTCCAGTTCCCGATTCACCGACAGCAAGAAGTACGAAGCCGAGTTCGAGAAGTGCTTTCGCATCACCGAGAAAAGGTCGGGCGAAATCTGCAACGCTTGTGTTCTTCTCGTCAAACGTTGGAAGAAGCTGCCTCCGGGAACGCAACGAGATTGGAGACATGTCGTCGACGCCAGGGCAGGTCCCGGAACCAAGTCGCTGAAGAACGTCAAGCTTAACAATAGTACAACGAACACTGTCACTGCTGTCCTTTCTTCACCTCAAAGTCACAAAAAGCATCAAAAACCAAAGAAGCTGCGGTCAAAAGTTGATTTGTCAAGTGACAATACAGGTATCGATTTCTGTTCAATATCTCGTCATTTCATCTCTTTACTCGCAGTTGCTGAAGATGCATTGAATGACAGCTCCTCTACAATCAATCAGATCGCTAATTTTAATGGGAGCGACTCCTCCGAAATTGAGGAGGACGAAGACGAAGATGAAGATGAGGACGACGATGATGACGACTATTTGTCTGAAGATTTCGAAGGCGGCGGAACTGCAAAGCGAAAAATTCGGAAACGAAGTACCTCAAAAAGCAACAAATCAAACATTTTGAGTCGCAATTCATCAAAACACACCAATAAACGCAACAAAAGCTTAAAAGCAAGTGGAGTCTCAAAGATATCCTCCTTTTTGGATATGTCCTTTTGGAGAAAGTAAGTCTATGCAATGAATTGAGCCAAAATTAATTTCGTTTTTAGGGAGAAAATATGCTGCGGAATCATTTTTAAAGGACCCGACAATGAAGTCTTGATTTATCCTAAATTATTAAAGCCTTGTTCTTGTCGGAAGAGTGCAATGAAATCACCGACAAATGGAAGCGGAAGCAGCGACAGTGGATCTGTCAGTTCGGTGTCACCGATTGAAGAAGATACAAACAGCAATGCTAGTAGCAGTAATAATTACACTATTTAACAAGAATAGTTTTTAGGTTTTTAATTTCTCAGTATTTTCATTTACCACTATTTATTTTAATTGTTAATGGACATTTGACCATTAAGCCACTTACTTTTAGATCTCAGCGTTGAAGCTACTCTTAAATTTGAATACTTTTCTTTATTTTTGGTTAGAAGTCCTTTAATTTGCTCAGCGATGAAAAATCTCCTCATTGTTTTCGTGATTTCTTAAATCGTGGCAATGAGAATGTTTCAAAGAAATAATTCACAAAACACAGAATACTAAGAGTATGAAACGGTCCTTCTTTGGCTTTTGAGCCCAAGTTGAAAAAAGCCAGTTTCAATGTGTTCATACATAGTAAAAGTGACATTCTAATTATACTCCAATAGCCTTAAACATGTAGGGTGAGAACTGTGTTCGCTTACGCTTGATCGATGTGGTGAAGAAACAAATTCTATTTTCTATTTCAATATAATTTCAAACAAAATGTTTCTGTTTCTTTCACCTCACTACTTGATTGGTAAAGAAGACCGGTGATTTACATCGCTTGTTAATGCAATTTTATTATTTGAGCGATCGTTCGAGAGGATATGAGATGTTTTGCGTGTAGCAAGTTTAAGAATGTCAATATATCTGTAATGTAAATAAAAATGGTTCTAATTGAGATTATTAGCTAGTCTTCACAAACTTGATTTAATGCAATTTTTGGATTTAAAGGGTATTTGGATATTTTACTATTAAACATTAATATATTTACGTATTGTATTGTATTTATTGTTTTTTTTCGACTTTTAAACTATTGTGAAAAGTTGCACATTTACTCATTTAGCTTTCCTACTTACTACAAACGAATCACTGCCATTCAAATAGCAACTGTCCCTTTAAAATCATCGTTCGTGTAAATAATTTGTTTCGAGCAGGAAGGAAAAAATGGAAACTGAAAACCGGTGTCACTCGACAAATATTCACACAGACAATGTTATTGTAATTATTAATAATCGATGCATTTTGTGTCCGTTTTCACAAATGCAAAGTTGCATAATTTTTAATGTAAAATTTTACCCCATGTAACGTTTATTCTTCGCCTCGTTCACTTTATTATCATTTTGAACGAAGCGCTCGTTGAATTCTAAATTTGTGTGTCCTTTTCCGAGCATATGTCTAAATTTTTAATAAAATAAAAAGCGATAAAATTCAAAAAGCGAAACTCTCTCAATCACTCGTCAGCGAAATATGAAATTTTATTTTCGTTTTTTGTACTTTTTTATAAAATTAAGTGTAATTTTTAACTATTAATAATTTGAAAGTGCATAACTTACGATATGTTGCATTTGGTGATCGAAATGGAGACTAGACTCAATGTTATAGCTTTCATTAAACATGTACAGTGTTTATAGATGTTTAACTCGTTTGCGTTTAAATAATAAATAATACCGGTTGATTGACCCAAGTTAAACAGTGTATCGAATACTGTCTCTCAGCATCTTTTAACGATTGAATCTGTCGCTTGAGATCACGGTAAGTCACCACGAATTAAAATGGTAAAATGGTAACTGATTCAACTGCTTAACTGAGTTATCGAGTTTAAAAGTTAATGTCTTGAACGTCGGTCGGCGTTTCAGGCTGCCCTGAGTTCACGTTTAATATCACAGATTTAGCCACCGTTTGGTTTACAATGGTTTGAGTTGCGGCGAATTTCGACACCAACAGATTGTTCGACTCGCTTGCTGGTTGAGCGCTGAGTTTTTGCTTGAAAAGCAGCTGAGAGTGAACCGATAATAAGTCTTCTATTTTCTCCACTATACAATGAATCAAACTCTGTAAAAACACGGCGTTAGTTTCAAGCAACTTTTGCGATAGTATAAATGTGAACTCACCGAGTCAATGCCGGTTATCTGCTCGAGTAATGAAACCAATTGCGTTAATGTGTTCCATGGCTTGTTTGGCCATTTAAGTCCATTTATAGCTGTCGCTAAGCATGAAGTGGCCAAAACCGAAGGTGCGTATGATGAGAAGGAAATCTCTGTGAAAGAATAGAGTTCAAGTATTAGAATGATGCTATGCGCTTGGAATGGCAAACGATTATAAGATGTGTGCGGATATTTGGCATTCGAAGCATTATAGAAGTGAATCATAAATTAGTTTTCGTCTAAATGACAACAGTCCACACGAATTTTCACAAAGGAAGGGAAAGAGTATCTGTTCCCCGCATTCAAATTTCTACAGCAATTTGAAAGTTCTTCCTGTTAGGAACAGCTGCGCGCCTTTTTTCAAAGCGCTCCTTTCCTGTCCCTAGACTTTTGGAGGGATATTTTGGAGGGACTTTTTCAGCTACATACGCGGCCGAATTTAACACCTGCTTTTCTTCATTCACCTTAGTCAATAACCTCGAAGAACCTACTTAAGCAATAGCTGAATCGAGTGCCATCAGAAACGAGTTCAATTACATTCACATAGAACTCAATTAGCGAAACCAAACTAACACAATAACAATTTACAGATGGAAAACAAGTGGTGAACCATTTACCAATTTACCGTTTTAGCTGTTTTTGTTTTTGTTCTGTTTGCACTAATTAATTCACTTAATGCTTAATCCGTCAATACGAGCGCAACATCTGCACCTCATCGAGTGGTAATGCATCGACCAAAGGGCACAAACTTTTGGATTTGATTATAGCGTTGAAAGCGATTAAACCCTTAAGTGAATTCGAAAGTTTGCTCTTTTAAAATGGGTTAATGAAGCAGCGTTCTACACGCGTCAGACACGCGACCGTTTAGCGACAGCTGAAATTGGAAACTAAGATGCTGCAAGTTTCGCTGGAGTGCTATCAGGAGAAGCACCGTTAATTGCGGTTTCAACACTAATATCTTCTGCTTGAAAGTGTTAGCAGTAGTTTTGTGGTTTCGATTGCAGAGTTGATGTTGTATAAATTAATTGAATACCATCTGTTGCTAGACACTCTTGTATTCTTGTAACGGTGTTCGAAAGTGGCATCTCTCAATTTGCATCTTTGCGAAAGCGTGAAATGACGCAAAAATGAACGCCTGTCACAGCAGCGAAAGCGAAGGGCTGCTGCTGGACTCTGAAAAAGATCATTGTAATGAATATCGCAAGCTGCATTTTTATTTGCTCCCAAATCCGCAGATGACGAGAACCGTAAGCTATAAACGTCTCTTTTTTAATGGTAGGATAACAATGAGAGTGTTCATTGAATGCACGTGCTTCTGGATGCTGCTGCTGCTATTGCTGCTGCTTGCATTCCCCTCCACTAAACAACTAATACAACTAATCTATGCTCCCCCAAAATGTGTCGATATTCGGAGGAATAAATGGAGAACAGAGCAAACAGATCGAGAGTGAAAGAGAACAGCTGTCCTTTAGATCTATGGCTGCAAATGCATTCTTAACCTGTCTCATTTACCATTCATTTACCACAGGCGAAACGCGTGCCTCGATATTTATACCGCGTGCTACATTTGATGCAGAAATTTCAACGCCGAATGTGACCTATATACACACACACACATTATTCCCTCTCAGTCACACTCATTCATGTTTATCAAAGTGTCCTCCCCTTTGATATTGTCCCGTTCGCAGAGAAACTTTCACTATTCACAAGGGTCAACGTTTGCTAACATAAGAGCTGTTCTCATGTATTTCTGCGTCGCACCATTTAACGGCTCTCTGCTCTGCCGAAGAGCTGCAGCTTCATTCCGTCAGATATTTTGTGTTTCATTTCGATTCACACTCTTCCGGATGCGCTTCATCCACGCATCACCTCTGTACATATGTAATTACACGCGAAACAGTTGTAATAACAATATGTGAGTACATAATAATATTGGTTCCATCAGCGATGGTATCAAAACAAACGCAAATTAATCACAATTCGCTCTGTTGTTGTTGTTGTTGCTCTCTGTATTTGTGGCCAACTGTATTTGTGGTTCTCATTGCAAACTCACGCACTAATTTACTCAACACGCTTCCTGCAGAACTTGCAACAAAACACTCAAATGTTCACTTTTGCTCACTTCGACCGTTCTTTCAATTATTTACTTCAAATGGACTTTTTATAATGAAATCGATGTAAATAATTCGTGACACGATAGAAATAAGAGTTGGACTTTGGTGCATCTGATTTCTTCAGCTATCGCTGAAGAGTGAACTTTCATCGTAAAAATTAAGCGATATTTTGGCGAAGAAGTTTACATATTTAAATGATTGCGATTTACGCACATTTAGAGAAAAATAGATTAAGGAGATTCACCTGCCAAGAGGTTTGTTTGTCTTCGCGATTCCGTTACATGCAAATGAGGAAGACAAGAGAAGGGAAAACAAAAGCTTTGCACGGCATGATGCACATGCAGTTGAATGCAGCTGGTCTCATTTGCTCGATCAAACCGTACGCGTGCCGAAATTTGTTCGATCGCATGCAAAAGGCATCGAATGGACATCGATTAACCGTTGTTCAGCGACAGCTCGTCGCAAATGTTGGAAGAGGGGCAGAAGTCGCGTGTCGTAACCTTAGGTGAATGGCACGTCGAAAACACACACAATAGGCGAAGTTATGACGGTCTCGTCGCTGCGAATGCATTACCCATACATCACCTGGAATATGTGTGTACTTTACGATCGCCCATTGTGTCTGCAAAGCTCGGCAGACACAGAGAAAGAAAGCTGTGCAATATGTGGTCGTCGGGCACGCGGCACGCGACAAGCCATTATGCAGCACTCACTACACTTTTACTCGCATTGGCATTCACTTTTTATAGACCGCATCTCGCAATTTGCATCAATTGTGTTCGCCGATCATATGGACGAGACATCGTACGGACACATAAGTGGCCCTTTAAACACCGTTCACTTCAAATGCAGCTGTTTTTTCGAATGTTTACAAATGAGATAAGAAAAGCAGAGGACATCAGAAATGATTGCCGAGAGCAGTTATTGCGTAATACGACGAGTGCTGAAGAATAAAGGCAAAGAAAAAAATGATGCAAGTACCTGTTGAACAGAGCCCAATGAATGTGGAGGTATGTCGTTTAATCGTTTCCAGGAGCTGCTGATCGCTTTTCGAGTGCCTTGCAATCGATGTCAATCTCACTAATAAGTGATCGACAAAATCAATGGCAACTACTGCTGACATATCCCACTCAAGTTTTGACAATACGAGCAGTTCCCAGTCCTAGAGAGACAAGCATTGTTCATTGTTTTATCGCTTTCATTGTCTCATTCAATTGCTTACGATTATTTCTTCAATTGTGAAAGAGTAATCCGAGTAATAGACCAACGCACGAGGATGAATTGCGTGGCATTGTCGAACTTTCGATGCAATTAACAGCGACACTGCACCCAATAGTTGCAACTGAGATTTCTTGATGTCGGTCAACGCGAGAAAACGATCGACGTAATTGATGGCTAACGAATGCACAATCTGTTCGCACTTCAATTCTTCACAAACCTATACGAAACAGGCGTATGAAGCGATGAGACCGCGAACGGAGGCCGCTAATGAGAACTTACTTCGAGCATCCACGAGGAGAGAATCTTTCGCATCTCTGGTCTCACCTCACTTTGCACCGATTTCAATACACTGCTTGTGGTCGACGGTATGTACCTTCGTTCGTTGACCAGCAATCGCTCCAAAACGCGAGTGTCGCCGAGAATATGCTCGTCGAAAGCGCCGCAAATCGCATCACACAAATTGTGTGAATGTGGCTCTTTGCTGCAATCCATTTAATGCACACTCGACATCACTGTCCGCTCGGCATGCATTTGCAGCGCGCTTTTATACCTCAAAACTCAAAGGAGGGGCGACCGTCGACAAGGAGGAGTGTCGCCAATCGGCAAAAGTGATCCTCATCTTTGATGCACACTCAAATCGCGGTCGCCCTTTCTTCAGTTTGCGTGTCCGCAGAACGCGATAACTATTGCTAGCCAATATAGCTACTGATCCCACTGGCATAGCTTGATCCACACTTTGACACCTGTAAGATAAACCTTGTACTCATTTTGTATCTTAAAACCATAGATGACACAGCATAGAAACAACGATCGCACTCCGCGAGTATGCTACAATGTATACTCGAATCGTGTGTTATCAAATTCTCGCGAGTTTGTGGAACATCTCGTCAATGATCGTTGTTTAGCTTTGTCTTTTATTCATAAACATTTTCCTCGGCTAGCGGTTGTTTTTACACCTCGTTTTACGATTTACCGCAATCAATGTATCTGCATTCTCAAACTCACAACCCTATGCCGGTTCCACCAATAACCGGCGTATCTCGAGCGCAATATATTAATGAAAGCCGACTTTTTCTTGGTTCACTACAAATACGCTATTTTATCACTTCGCTCTTTTGAAGCGAACGCCGACGAAGAGAATGTGTTTTTCTTCCTCTTCAAACTATCTTATTTCAAACCTTTATTGCATTGCATTGCAGCAGAGTCAAAGAACCTGTCAACAAATCGCAGAACTATTTCATTTTTTTAAATCAATTCACTTATGCAAATTTTGCTTGTAGAACACCATTGTGCACTCCGCATTTTTCAGCCGCAAACATGAGAAAAATTCACTTTTATCAAACTTTGTGCGAATTTCTTTTTCGCTTTTAATCTCGTCGAGAACTTTTAATCAAATGCTCTTGAGATTTCGATCGCCGAAATTTCGCCTGCAGCGAAAAATAGCCGATTCTGAGTTCAAAAATAGTGCGCAATACGAGAATATTTAATTTCTCAAAAAATCTTACAATAGACGACAAAAGAAATTCTCAACCAATCTGCCGATTGGTGTATTTAGAGGGCTGCGTTCGAACGAAAACAAGGTTATTTCCCTAAACTTGAAAAATTTTTCCGTCGCGTACCGTAGAGTAAAATTGGAATCAAAAGTTAAAATTAAGTAGACCAGTTTCTGAAGCAAATAAGTTTTAAAAATTTTTACATTCGCATTTTTAATCCGAAGTTCCGATTTTCAACTTGTTTCGAAAGCTTTAATGTGTCGAGTGTTTTTTCGCTTTCGAAAAAATTTAATTGGAAATACGAGATTTTCGGAAACACGGATCAATGAATATTACGCTGTTCATAGTTCAAGCTTCTTCACTTTTTAATGATTTAACCCAATATTGAGGCAGAGGATGCGTTTAATAATACGATATTTCTTCGTTAATAATAAAGCGAATTGAAAAGGTGGATTTGATTCGATGAGGAAAACACCTGCTCATGAATTTAGACAGTAACTTCTTCAGCAAAGCATGGCTTCCTTCGATAATTTGACTAACTTTTATCTCTACAAAATCACTTCCATAG
>NCKU01002572.1:0-18546 GCA_003675995.1 Dinothrombium tinctorium | reverse complement strand
ATTGTAAGCAAAGAAGCAAACTCGGTTCACTGCTGTAATTTGATGAGTGTGCCTCACAAGCTCAGCAAAAACTAATCGCCATTGGAGTGCGTTTCTTTCATTACAATAATTCCATCATTGCGTTTCTTCGCTAAAGCAACAATTTCAATTTTTTACGTGAATTACATTTAATGAAGAAAAGTTGGTGTTTTAAAGAAAGCTGAAGTAATAAATTTATAAAACATGATATACTCGAGCTGTGTATGCGAAATAGAACTGCATTCATATTGTATTCATTAATTTTTGAGAACTTTTTTTACGTTTCGCCAGAAACGCAAAGAAGAGAGAAATAGTTTCGCTTTGCATTCATATTCTTCATCTTCTTGTTTTCAGAGATGCGTTCAGAAGAGAAAAGAGTGAATTTTGTTTTTAAGCGAAACTTTTTCTAAAAACTCAAAGCTCTTCGTTTCTTCTCGCTCATAGATTAATAAACATAAGTGAAATGTTACAAATCAATAGGATGTGTGTGTGCTTAATAGCAGAAACGAGAAGAAACGCTAATCTCGCGCTTCTCTGCAATTAGAACGCAAACGTGTGTATACAAAATCGAAAGCGCTCGAGTTTAAAACGCCCAGACATTCGTGTTTTACAAGCAAAACTTTCGCTGTAATTACAAATTCAATGTTTTTAAGCACCTTTTCGCGAAAAATAATGGTCTGAAAGAAGAAAACGCAGCGACCGTTTCGACGAAAGCGCATTTACTGCGAGTAAATTTTTCGCAAAACTGCGAATTTTTTTCGCGAAAAATTTTAGCACAAAAGTGTCATAAACATAATACAGAAAGTGATTATGAAAAATGGACGGTTGCTATGTATGCCGTAGGATAGAAATGATTTACAAAAAAGCAATAAACTCAAAATTGCTTTACACACACGTTTTGAGTTGATAATTCGCAGAAGTAAAATGTCGCCGTTTGAAAAATGTGAAAACATTATTGTACACGAAACGAAAAAGCGCTTTACGATTGCGAGGCTAACGAGTTTTATAGAACTTCGCTTTTTACCATTCGCATCGAGACAATTTTAAAAAACTTTTTTCAAGCACCGCTTCGCGCTCATTACGATTCGATCTGCTTTTTCTTCGCGGTGCGGAAAAACGAATCTCCTAAGACAAACTCAATTGATTACTATCTTCGCAGGTTATTTGGAAGTGGAACCGAAAGCTGTTCCCGCGTTAATTGAGTCGTTACCCGAAGTTAGCGGTGCTTTGTTCAACGCATCGCATTATTCGGCTTCATGCCGAGTGGAGTGCGAACCAATTTGTAGGATTAACTGGTATAGAAATGGCGTTTTAATAAATCCCAATTCTTCTGAGTACGAAATCAAGGAGACCGTTCATCCGGAAGAGCCGAAGCAGAACATATTTACCAGCGTTGTATCCACTTTGACTTGGAACATGCCTCTTTTGGCTCCTTTGGATCGTGACCGCGACAATGCCAACTTCTCATGTGTGGGCACATCTGATGACTTGGGCAAAAGCGTCGAGTCACAGATGCAGTTCTTCGTCCAATGTAAGCTTTCATCTTTCATCTCAACTTCGCCATTCTTTAGATTCTCGTTTGATTAGATTTGTTAACAACTCGCATAACTTCTTTTTCCAGATCCGCCTGAAAACTTGTCAGTAGATCCCGCACAGATCAACGTGACCGAAGGAGAAATACCGAATCCAATCAGGTGTCAGGCGGAAGCACTGCCAATTGCTAAGTATCGATGGGAAAACGACAATTCGGTGATTGGAAACAATGCGACACTTCATATTAACCACAATATCGATAGAAAAAGCCTTATTAGCAACAAATTCACTTGCATCGCGTTTAACGAGCACGGCGAGGCAAGAATGGACGTATTTATCAATCTTTTTTGTATGAAAAGCTGCAAATCGCTCATTTGTTTCAACTGCTTTCACTTCGACAGATAAGCCGATGTGCAAAATTTATGAAGAAAAAGATGATGAAGAAGATGAGTTTTGGCTGATCTGCGAGTCAGATGCCAATCCGAACGAAGATTTAAAATTCGTTTGGACTTTCGGAAACCAAACGTTTGACGGAAAAAATACCTCATTTATTTTCACCGAGGGGACCAAAAGCAAGGTGAAAATTTCGAAGACTAGTGAGGAGCAGTTTGGAATATGGAATTGCACCATTGAAAATCAAATTGGCTCCTCTTCAAACGAATGCTTGTTGAATGCAAGAGCAATTTTAGGTACGAATTCCATTGCGAGCTCGATTAGCGATCATTTCTGAGCGAATGAATTTTCACTTTGCAGTCAGTACGCCGTGGACGATAAACTACCACACAAAACGTATTTTGCTCATATCAGGACTCATACTTTTAATCGTTATCATATTTATTATAATTTTAATATGTTTAATTTGTTGTATGCGTCGTCGACGAAAGAAACAAGGTATGTGCATTATCAATCAAATCAATACGTGAACAGCAAACGTCTAATTGAAACAAATGTGTTCCGCTATTTTCCAAATGTAGAAAATAAATGTGTTATAAACCAAAGGGAAAAGTAAGTTAACACACTAAGCATTGCGCTTAAACTAATTTCACCTTTCACTCAATTCACTAATCACGCTAACACAGTCCCGATGGAAGTCATTCCTCTTCTACACCTTCATCTATAACAAGGCACGTGCCTTCAAATCCAGGTAATTGGTGCCGAAATCTGCCATTCGCTTTCACCTACTAACAAGCGCATCTTTTTCTTCGCTTCGTTTTAACAGCAATTACTTACAAAAGAGACTCGAACTTAAAACTGAAACGGAGTGATAAAGTGATTGGTAAGCAGATATACGCCTTCTTTTCCTTTAACATACTTAACATATCGCACCACTCAACAAGTTTATATTCAAATACCGAACCATTACTCGATCAATCGCTGAATATTGCTTCAAATTTTGTGTCGATAGACAAACGACAAACGACACCTCATATAACACCGTCAAAAGAAGAACAAATTCAGCAACAGATGATTCCTGGTCTCGGAAAAGATATGTATGAAAATATGGCTTTTCATCGCAAGGTATTGTCAAACGCTCTACATGTTGTTTTGTGCTTGCGAGCAGCTAAAATTTAACAATTAACACATTAACCTTGTTTATAGACGAATATGTTGTTTCCTCTTCACTTGAAACCGAATTTTCTCCCGCAATATGAGAACATTGCTCAATTAACGCACGAGTTGCGGCGAACGCAATCGGCTCGTTACTATGATAAGGTAATTTGACAATAATCAAATTTGTCGCAAACATTTTTACAAATGATATTAAGCTAATCAACGCAGCAAACTAAGCTAGTAATGCATTTTATCCGAAACATTTATGCGTCATTTTTGAGAATCTAAGTCTTGAGGATTAAATGAGAACGACAAAACAAACGTTTTCAAAGCACTTTAAACATAAGCTCTTGATCAAAAAGTTTGAAATTCGCGTGTTTAGACAAGCGAAAGCGAAATGATTGACAAGTTTCAAACTTTTGCACAAATCTTTTGCGAGAATCACTCTCAAGTTATGCGCGTTTCGAAATGAGCACATTTGTTTTGATAGAAGCTACTCATTTCTCGTATAAGATGCAGTTGGATATTAGTTTTTATTTGAGCCTCTTTCTTCCTAAATAAAGACAAATGAGAAAAATGAAATGTTCTTTTCGTACCCATTATAGTTGCATGTGTAAAGCAAGCTTCCTTATAACAGTGCAAGCAAAAGGGGAATCAGAAGAGGGAGAAGGCAGAGAGCGAGAAAAGAATATTTAATGAATTTTGAATGCGACGTGAAAGTGCTTTTAGATCTTCACGTTGCGCTGGCTTAAAAATAAAAACCTAATTACTCGAATATTATATCAAAATATTGAAATGAAGTCAAATGTTGAAATGTCAAAATGCAAATGATGTCAGCTACTTTTTCGTCACTTTTCATTTTCCCTTCTCCTTTAATTCATCTCGTCTCTTCCTTCGCCATCCGCCTGCTTTGCTACATTTGTTTATTTCGAATTATGGAGCATTGTTTCCTCTTCCGCCGACTACTGCATTTCACTCGATCTGCTCGAAAACGCTTCATTTTGTCAAAAGAATCAGAAATTGGAGTTTTGATTTAATCACAGGCGCATAAGCACGATAATTAAGTTCTGAGATTAAGACGATGGATTTTAATTTTAAATCCGATTCTCACGTTTTGATCGCGCACAATGAGAGCGGAGCACAATATCTTAATGTATGCAAAGAGTGCGATGCGCTGAGTAATCTCGAGTCTATTTTCCTGCTCAAGTAAATGGATCTCGTTAATTTGCTCTTTTCGCTTTCAAATGTTCGCGTTTTTCGCCGCTGCAAAGCAATGACCGTAAACTTTGTTAATAAAGTAAACGTATTGTGTGTAAGAGGTATTCGGTGCAAGCAATCGCACGGCGAAATACATACGAAAGTCGATTTTCATTTCGCGGCGACAGTAAACGAGGCTTGAAAAATTAAAAAATTCTTTCGTCTTAAAACTTACTTTACTTTCGCCTCTGTTTCGTCGCAAAGCTACTAAAAATGAAAGGAATTCCGAAAAGTTTTTTTAATCAAAAAGTTAAAAATAAGATAGAAAATGAAAAAGAAAATTTACTTACTACTCTGCGCTCTTTATCTTTGCGCTCGCTGCGAGTTTGCATAAGTTGATTGCGAACACCGCTTCGAGCTCGAGCTCATTTGTGTTAATTTAGCTCAATATTTTGAATGCAAAATAAAAGAAAAGGACAGAGAAAACAGTGGATTTACAATTAATTGTTCGCAGCGAAAGATTAAAGGACAACTCTCATTTTGTACCGAAACAAATTGCAGCACAAAAACGCTGTCAAATATTTGCACAAAAAGCGAGTGATTACTCTTCGCTCAGTCTTAGCGAGCTCAACCTTTGCTTCGAAAGCAAAACACTGCTCTACGGCTGGCCTCGTTCTGAATAAATTTACAATTTTCTCCAACTTATTCGATTTCATCTGTAAACCAAGTTTTCAAACTTATTCAAAATGAGTTCTGAAAACGCGGTAGTGCAGCGTCGTTGTTTGTTTTCAGATTTAATTTAGCAAATATTTAAATCGGATTCAATTGGCGAATACAGAACTGCTTCTAGATAAATAAAAGAAAGTCTTATTCGAATTCAGTCGCACGAAGCGATGGATGCAGCGATAAAACAGAGCCAGGCATTCAAGATGCAAGCGTTGTTCAGTGTTTGCCACATTATTTGCCGTAAATTACGCGTTTCGCACTAAAAGTTGACTGAACAATAAACGCACACAGCACACAATGTACGCAGTAGACACACATGTATTTTAGATGGATGCATTTGTTTTAAGTTTATTAAGTTTTCGTGTTTCACATTTTCGAGTATCGAAATGAAAGTGCAGCGAAAATTTTTCGAGGCTCGTAAAATTTCGAGTGCTTCGCCTGTCGAGCCAATAATTTCGCGTTCGCAGCAGCGAGCGAGCAAACGAGCGATTTTTTATGTTCTCAAGTTAATGTGGCGTACAGCGATTGGCAACAAATTTTTAGCCCGAAATGAAAATCAGATGCAACACTTTTACGGTAAACTAGAGTCGGAGCATTAAAATTTCACGGCTCATCGCATTCGCGTTTGCAAATTTATTTCGGAAACGGTTTTTATCGCGAAACGGTGCGAAGATTAGCTGCTAGCAAAAACTCGGGTAATGATCGAGACAAAAGTTTTATTCGGCTGCGATTAATTTTTCTTTCGCCGCTTTTACTGCTGCTTTCACTGCTTTCACTGCTCGCTCGCATCTTCGCTCTTTTTCGCCATTTTCGAAAAAGTTTTAAAATCAATTTATTATGAAAAGAGCGAAAGTTTTTGCCGAGCGAAAAGTAAAAGCGGTGAAAATAAATAACCGGCGATTGCGAATGATATCTTCATTTCGTTTCAAATAATAAAAACGGCGTTTTGCTTGTATTTCAATGAAAGCGATTCGCGAAAAATGAGTTTCGAAAATCGGAACGCTTTACAAATAAAGTAACACAACAAAGATAGCGAATTGAATCGACGAGATGCTTCGCTTTGCTCCAAATGAAAATTCAAAATTGAATTCGAAATTTATGGCGTAGTGAGTGGTAATTTGGAAAGGTGGGCGTGCGATTGCTGCGACCAGCGTGCGAAGCGAGAGTTACACGAAAGAACACGAAATACCTTTTACTTTCGATATTTTTTCCACGACTACCTTTTGTTCGAGCGACAAACTTCGCTTCTATTGCAGCGCACCAAACTCAACATGCATTAAATCAGCTTCGATTTCTTTTTCTGCTACAAGCTAAGCTTCGTGTGTACACGTACATTGTGCGGCCATTGTGTGTGCATCGGCTACTCTGTGTAGCGAGTATATTGTTATGTCACATTCGATAGCATTCAAGCGTTAAGTCCATTTCGACTTTTCGCGCGTTTCTGAGCTCGAGTTGCTCGTATTAATTTTCGCTATGAAAAATTTACTTTTTACAAGCACCGTTTCGATTCGCGCTCAGTGGCCAGCAATTTGTTAGCGGAGCGATGTGAAATCGATGCTTCTTAATTAACAAGCAAAAAATATGCTCGCGAAAGTAATTTGATCTAGAAAGGCGATGTGCGTTATAAAACGAGTACGATTAATTAGTTAATTCTCTGAATTCTTGAGTCCTGAAATTGTTTTGCAGAGAGGCGAAGAAGCAAAATAATGTTTGTATCGAGAATAAGAACGCTTCTGCTCTCGCATAGGATGCTGTTAAAATTTAATTAAATGATTACTTTCAAACGCTTTAATTACTCGCGAAGGCTACAGCCGAAGCGTAACAAATTGTCTTCAGCTATCAATTCGCCGCTCTGTTTTCGATTGTGCTTTAATTGCCATTGATTCGTAATTAATTTGGTTAAACCGACGATCGATGTCGGGTGAGATTCGCCGAAAAACAAGGCGAATTTTTGCTGCGAAGCGAATTTTCGCTGGAGAAACTCGTAAATTGCATTATAATTTCAAATAGTAATTTCGTAACTTGAATCTGGTTGTGAATACAAAACACTGCAAACATTTAGCTGAAAAAGCTTCGCTTATATTTATAAGTTTCTTCCACACACTCCTCTCTGCTCCATATTCTGCTTCTTCTGTACGTGAGCGTGTTGTTCAGCGAGGTGCTCGAGCGTAAAATATTGCAGATTCGTTGAAAAAACATTGCAGCTTATAAGAATTGCTAGATTGTATCATAATTTGCGATGAAGTTTTTCTCTCTCCTGCGCTTTTTCATTTTAAACACTTCTGATATTGCGTTCTCCGAAACTTTTGTTTATCCCTTTCATTTTTCTTCGCCGCACTCTCGCTTCTCTTGATTTTCCGAAATCGCTACGATTTAGCGAACGAAAATGTCTCGAACCTACTTTCCATTAAAAATCTCTTCATCAATTCCGATCGCCTCTTCAATTAGCCATCAATCTGCGCTCGCGTAGATTTTTGCCACTTTCAAATTATGCTAAACCATAGACTTCAGTCAAATATTGGAGTGGAATGTACAAAGCTTTATTTGAATTTTGCTTGTGAAAGATTTGAATTTCAAGCATCCAAACCACGAAAAATGTGACACAATGCATGCGAAAAGAGGACTCGGCGAGATCCGCAGACAGAATTCCGTTTTGTATGAAACTTTTTGATAGCATTGTGACATTTTGAAGCGAACAAAAAACTAAAAAACAAAGTTTGATTGACGAGACATGATACTGTCGAAATTCAATCGCATATAAATAGTTTCAACCAAGTTTTTTCTCCTAACTTAATCGAAATCATGAGACGAATTTCACAGTAGAATCGAAATTTCGATCTGTTGGTAGACAAACTTTATACGATTTTCGTCGCCGAGTGCTTTTCTTTTTTATGTGATGTCTAAAGAACAGCGAATACCGCGATTAATTTGCGGTTCTGCAATTACAAAGAACTCGTATTCACGCGCCTGTAATAATTATCCGGGAGAAGCAGTATAGACATTGCAATTTACTCGAGTCGAGAGACGAGCGAAGAAAAAATCAAACAAAAGAAAGCAAACGCACAAAACGAATGAGTGATTATTTACTTCAATTAGCTTCGCATTTATTACGCGATTCGATCGCGTTTCATTAAAATTATTGTAATTGTGTAAACAAAGCGTGAAAGGAAATAAGCCAGTCATACGATTTTATATTCATGAGATTAGATCGCGCAATAAGCACATTTTTAATAAACATCCACACTCGCATCAAAGCAAATAATCGATCCTCTCTGAGCAAATCTTGATAATTAATTAATTTTAATCACCATTAAATTGTGCTTCGACTTTCGCTCGCTCGGAGTCATATTTCTACAGCGTGTTACATTTTCAGTAGCGTAGACAAACCGCTCGCTGCTTTTCTTCGCTCAAAGTTCGCAAACACCTTAAGAAATGTAACTCGCTTCGAACAGAATTTGATCACTCACAAAGCTCGAAGCGATTACAGCGAAACATTTTGTTCCGAATTAGACCGATTCAACGTTTTCGTTTTCAAAAGCTAAATAATCAAAAAGAGCTTAAATACGGCAGATAAAGTTGATCGTCAATTCAAAAATCTTTCTACCACTCGAACGAGTTTGAAACCAATTTTTAAAGCGCTAACATTTCGCTAAAATTTAATATTTTCGAAGCGAACACGATGCCCAAAAGTTTAGAGAGATTAGAAAGCGAGATAAATTTGAAGCGTTGATTAGCTTGAGGAAATGAAAAGGCCGTGTTTTTAAAGCGTTTTTTCTGTCCAACAGGAATTATGTGTGCTTAAAAACGGAGCTTTTGAGCGCAATATTGTTTATGCTGACTTGCAACTGAAGAATAATGAAGATGTGAAAAAAACGACTAACCATAAGCTCAAAGCAAAGCCGTGTAACATTAACTGCATCACGTATAATGAGAACGATGAGAGACCTGATTGCGAGTACGCCGTATTGCGGTTCGATAAAACTCCCTCTCCTCCGAGTGTCTGCTAATCAGTCTGTAGCCCTTATTCTCACCTTACTTAAACACCAAACTGCGATTGTTTGCAGCCATTCGGACCCGATGTCGGCGAGGATCTCCTCTATGCTGATCTCTACGAAGATGTGAAAAGTGGAAAAATACCCGACCCGCGGGTGAAGCCGGCACTTCCGCCGAAGGGTGCGAAAGAAAAACCACCAAAACTGCCTCCGAAAGATAAAAAGTCTAGTTAATTATTTCAAATTGATTATTGAGACGATGATAATATTGTAAACCGATATCTGTGATCATTGTTATTGCCTCTCGAAGGAATCTTTTTCAATAATTGCTTCAAGTAAAAATTAACCTGGTAATTAAATAATAACTTTTACGCGATCGGAAAGAGATTCCAGCACGGCTTTGTGATACATAATAAATATACAGTACTTATAATAAATGTTCTTAACACGAGTCCACGATTCACAATTGTATTATGCAATAAAATGCAATTTAACGTCGATTCGATATTGCGCCCGTTTCCATCGTCGAATCAACGTCTCTATTTTATTGGTGCGAAAAGGAAACTCTTCTCAATTCGAGTTACTTTTCGTTCATAATTTGCGGTTTCGCCCATTAAGGATAACTGCTTCCTGTCTATAGAAACAGTAATCGATGCTTTGCATCCATTTTTTTCTCTTTGACATTATCTTTTCTCAATTTTTCACCTCGAGTATTCATTATGCACATGAAACGGCGAGCAAATCTTTAGATATGACACTGTTCTTTGTTCGCAGTGACAAACGCTTATTTAAAGTTCAGTTGTAGACGATTACAGCGAACAAATTTTTTGGTTTTTACTTGTACACCTCTCAAATTCGGCCACAATATTTGTAGAAGTCCTGAATAGAAAAGGAGGCAAATTTGAAGACGAAACTAATGAACACAAAGATGAATTCATTAAGTGACAACTATAAATCTCAAAGATAAACGTGTGTTTGACAGAGATCTCGGCCTTTAGATCGTAAAACTTGTAATCCAAGTCGATTTTGTTGACACATGTAACGAGGATACATTTTTCGAATCGATCGATGAAATATCAACAAATTTTATAATTCATCGCAAAGCGAAAGTATTAATTTTCATTTTACTTTGTCAAAAGCCGAAAAAGAAATTCACTTTTTTAAATAGAAGTATACATTAGCTAAATATACAGTAGATCGAAATGAGCGCGACGTAAAAGCAAAAGTAAATTTGTTATTGATTGGTATAAAGCTTTTCTGTGAAACCAACTATATTTCCTGTCTCGAGCATTAAACAAAACTTAAAATTGAATAGAATGCAAATAAAATCATTTTACTTGAAATCTCATGGTTAAAAATCGCTTTTTAATAAACTTATACTAATTTATGATTATTATAGCTTTTAAAATTCAGCATCATAAATGATGCATAGTATTTGTTACTTAAAGTTCTATCATTCCTCATAATCGTTTCAATTTTTTCTTATAATGTCGAGAGCTTAAAATAATAAGAACCTTGCGTTAATTTTGAGAAGACTTGTATTAAAAAATTATGCTCAAAATAATATTTTCCGAGCAAAAGCTTTATATTTTACACAAGTTTCTACTTTGAATATTTTAATAAGATTAAATTTATTTATCTTAAAAAACTTTGAATGTTTATGATGCACATTTTGGCAGATATGCTCTCTTCATTCAAACTCATAGCGTTCATAGTTCAGACGTTTGAGTGAAGCATAGATTTATTGCGCTAAGCATAAAAAGCATATGATAATTTCTAATGTTAAAATTAAGTTAAAAACACTTTTTAAAATTTGTTGAATCATTTTTCTGAGTTTTGAAGCATCGCTCAATTTCTTTATTGTTCATAGCGGCACGATAAAATATAATCAAGCGAATGAGTAAAACAAAATTGCATTCAAAGCGTCGGCGAAATAAATTACTTTTGGAGAGCATCTTTTTCTTTTATCATTCAAAAACGCTTTACCAATGTTTCCTCTCTTTAATCAATTTTATTAGAAAATGTAAAATTTATGCGATTGCTTTCGGTTTTTTTCATGCGCAAATTACAAACTTTTTTTGCTGCGAATATCGTTTCGAATGAGAGCTTTAAAAAAATTTCATTTTCGTTTAGCTACACATAAACATCAAATCAATTCGTAATCATGTTGATTTAATAGCGTTTCAGTGAAGAGTCAACTATTCAAAATATTTAATTAAATAGAAGCGGAAAGGAAAAAATTTCGATTCGCGTTGAAAGATAAAACTTTTGAGTAATTGAGTCGAAAAGTTATAAAAAGTAACCAAGATGAAACATTCTTTCGTTTGTTCCAATAAAAACAATATTCATTTCGCTGAATTGGTTAGAAAAATGTGATTGAAAACACATGCTTAATCTATAAGCTCACAAAAATATTTTTGACAACTCGAAGCGAAAATTTTATAATAATAAAAACATTTTCTACTCGGAGTAATTTTTTCGACAGTGAGCCTCTTCAACGCAACTACTTTCCCACTTTTATCAATTTCTGTCAAATATTCTCGATTACAAACAAATTTGCAAACAGAATAAAAATTAAAAATTTGATTTGCAAAATTTTAACGAATAAACATTCATTTTGTCTGAACAATTTAACATATCGCTTATTAAAAAATCGTTTTAAACATACTTGAATTTATCATCAAACATATTCCGCATTTAATATGAATTTTGAAATTATTCGCTTATACATAATCATGCTTTGCTCTTTCTATTCATATTTTTTATTCTCATAAGGGAAGATAAATTGGTTTAATTCATGAAATCGTACTTTTTCACTTGTAAAACATAAATCCTTTTCAGCAATTCTGTATAGCAGTGAAAAAATTGAATTTAAATATTGTACCACAAATTAAATATTTAAATAAAATATTGATTAAATTCAAAATTTTGTTGTCTCGGAGCAAAATTTTAGGCTTCGAATTATGAAATGTTATAAGATATCGATGCTTGTTTTTAAATACACTCAAACCTTTATAAAGTAAACGAGTTTGTGATACCAAAAATTCGGTTCTTCTTTGTGGAATTTACTTTAGACAATTTTAAAAAATGCGAATGCGAATGATTTTTTAACATCATCACTTCTTTTTCTTATTTGCTTACTGTTATCGGAGTAAACTTAAAAACCGAAAGTTTTTAAAATAATCTTTTATATCTGACAAATGCTGACAAATAATATTGTGAACTTAAAACTAATTCATTTTATTAAAGTAGGCATGAATTCCTAATTAAGCAAAGCTTGAAAATCACAATCAGTTTCGGACCGTAAAAATTATACTTTTATTAATTTTCTCAATTAGTTACGAAGAATCGATTGATTCTATCGAAAAGAATATAAAACGTGTATAAAACGTGCATCAGATCATATTCATTTTAAAAAATAAGAATTAGATTCAGTTGGAAAAACTCATTCAATAAGCAACATCATTTTGAGGAACAGTTGAAGTTTTAGGGATTGTTACGTTTATCAAGCTCGGTTACTTTTGCAAGATGGTTGTGGTTTATCCCAAACGTACGCATACGAAATTCCGGTACGGATAATGGATCCAGTTACGGTTACGAATTTGGCGACTGTTTTAATGCCCTGTATTCACAACTTTTATCTTTTCTTAAACAAATGGAGGCGAATATTGTTTAAACATTTCATAAATTTTTAATCAACAGCTAGTTCAAAAATGTGTTTGCATGCATTTTTCAAATGAAATTGAGGCTAAATTTACTCTCAGTTTGAAAATGTTTAGTGATTAAGCTAATCGAGCAAAATTGATTACATTTTTGTTAAACATATGCATGTGAGCTCGATTTGTTTAATTTATTTTACTTTACGAGCAGCGAAAATAATGAGGTTGAATGCAAAAATAAAATAAAAATTTAAGCGTTTTATACTTAGTCACATTATTTTCCTTATACCTCCACTTCGGTACCATTGAATTCGTTAACTTTACTTGGGTTTTTACTTATACAGGTCGCATAAAAAGTAAGTGACACATTTTTCGATAACTAATAACTTATTTAAGCATCAATTAAAAATTTTTGTTTTTTCACCATTTTAAGGACCCGCTTATTGAACCTCTTCTGTTAGAATAAAACAATCGATTGAACCACATTATTTAAAAATAAGATCGAACTAAATGCCAAAGTCGCTTTCCATAGAAATATCATGACAACAATATGACAATATGACAACAATGTAAAACTTTCACAAATTCTTTCGAAAAATTTCAAAATTGGCATTGGTGTAAAATAAATATTTTTAAGAGCATAAGCATTATTAAGTTCTTGATTATTTTATTTTATTAATAATTTCTCTATTCTTTTTTTTCAGCTCTATGATTTTTAAAGGCTTATGAATTGAGCTATTTGAAAATTAAAAATAATGATAATCCTAGGTAGATCAATTTCGATAACTTTGATTGTAAATATCTGAAAAAAATAATCTGATATGCGATGCTAAGCTCATCACTAGGCTCATGGATTTTGGTACTGCACCAAATTTTTATTTGTTTAAAATGCTTTAATCTATATCGATATAACATGTAGATGACGTAATAAATGTTTTTTTCTTTAAAGATTTGACACCAAAAATTACTAAATTTTACAATGTAGCACCAAATCACCAAAATCACAAAAATTGCACCAAACCATGGTAAATTCGTAAGAAAACACATCAGAATTATATGAAACTTATGAACTGCATTTTCAATTACGAGTTTAAAAGTAGAATTTAAAGTTTAAGATATTAAATTTAAATAGAAAATTTAAAATCAAGAAATTAAAGATAAGCGCAGTAGCTGAGTGGTTTCGAGCGTAGAGCAAAAATACTTCAATGGCTCGGGTTCAAAGCTAGGCAGGAACGTGAAATTTTGCAAGTGATTTTACATTTTTGAGTTTCAAAAGTGCAAAAATTTTTCTTCTCTTTAAAGAATCCCTCGCCCTTCAGGCTCGGATTCTCATGTAGCGATTGAGATCCACGCACTACATAACTCGGCCACTGTGCTTATCTTTCTCCCTTCAATGTTTAAAATTTCTATTTGAATTTAATAGCTTATCTTTTTAAACAATTTTTCATGTATCTTTTCACTAATGCAAAAATGAATATCGCAACACTTTTGTATTTATATTGAATTGTGCACATGCAAAATTTTGACAAAATCTGAGTCAAAGAATTTTTGCTTTTAAGGGGAAAACTTCATTTTTTTATTGAATCTGTAAGACAAACGAATTATGATTCATTTAATTAAAATGATTAAATTATGTACTTTTTTTACGAAAATTTACATCGGAAAAATTAATACTTGAGATTTCGTAAATTTTACTAGTTTAGTAAAAGTTACAATTTGAAAGCAATCGAATACAATTAAATGTAAATTATTGTATTACAATATTGCTAGTCATAATTTCTACAATAATTATAATTATAATATTTACTAAATCTTTTTTTATTGCTTTAAGAAAAGACCAAATTGCATAATTTTTTAAAATTTGCTCTGAGCATACCAATATTCTATTTTTAATGTCCAATTCTTGACGTTCTCCATAACATTGTATAAGCATTTTAAATTGCTGCTAAAGCAAAATTAAATGATTACTTGGAACAAAGATTTACTTCTTGTATTCATACGAAGCCTGATCTCGGAGAAATTCGAAAATAAGATAATTTAGAAGCAAAATTAATTTTAATTACTGCTTTTGATGTCTGTAAACATAGTAAACACATTTTCTATTTTTGAATTTACATATAAAACATGTACAAACTGAAGTTGCCCAAAATATTAGTACAGTTTCGCGCGTATAGTGGTGATCAGTTCAAAATTAGCTCAATCGCAAACTTAATCTCCACTTTCCCTCTGACATTGTTCGAGTTTTCATCAAAAAATATTTTCACAAAAATTATCGATAAAATGTGAGATGCTCTCAAAAAATTTTGTCCATTCTATGGGAAAACTAATGTTAAAAAATCATTGAGTTTCAAATCAGCACATTTTTCAAACAAACTTTCAAACAAAGAATGAAAACTTTAATTCTCCCCTCTATGACTGCGTAATAAATTTTTTGTGTATTTATCCAGAGAGGGCTTAAATGCACGTAAATTACGGGGAAAGATTTGAAATAATTTTAAGTTAATTTTTGTGCGAGTTCAGTTTGGACAGGTATCATTGATTTTTTATGAGTAGATTAATTCCCTTATGCTACAATTTTGAAGATTATCTTATTATGCGACTTAGTCATTGCTTAAATATTCCATAATTTTTTTAAAAAATTTTATTAATGAAAATTGCACAAAATTATGACAAATCAGGCGATAGCGTAACAATAATTCAGATTCCATTAGCGTAAATCGGTCTTATGGTTAACTTTTTTACTTACAAAATACACAAATACAAATTGTGTTTGTCGCGAAGAGCACACAAATTAATAAGTTTGACAAAATACTGAGAAAGCAGCGATGATACTCGTGCGAGTTTCTCTGAGAGACACGGTAATGTGAGCCACGCGGTCATGCCGAACTCGTTGAGAGCAAAGCGACGATTAAAGTCGCGAACACGCGAGTTTTCGGCGAAAGACGCTCTATGTGCACTGAGTTACAAACGGTGAAATACGAAGATTCACGAGTTTAACTCTTCGTAATGTGATTATTATAGATATGAATGGTGTTGTGGCTAAGGTGCATGCAACAAAATTTTGCAACAATTTTCACATTTTTCAGCGCCATTCACGCACAAAATTTGGGTGCTTTTCAACACCAAAATTCATGTCCCTACTCATTACTTTTAGAAAAAAGATTGAGGAAACGTTTAAATGAAAGAAAAATCATATTTGGTTGCTTTTTCTCTTTTTATAATCCATTAAAGAATGTATCATTTTATTTTTCTCCGATCTGTAGGCTTTACTTAAAAAGATTTGTCTATGATGGTTTTGTTTGCAAATTTTTCAAAAGAGTTAATTTAAATTAATTTTTAGGTGCGTTTACATAAATGAAAGTGTTTCAATAAAAATGAAAATTTCACAATTAATCGTTAAAAGCTATTGCTGATGCAAACGATGTTTTTGGCACACTATCAGCGAAATACTTAAACAATGCTTTAGTTTTGCTTTTTATTGCGTTAACGATAATAATATGACTCCTAGTTTTGAAATATTCAATTAAAATGAATTTATAAAAGTTGTGAAATAAATCTCTAACAAGGAATCTATTTTTTGTGCCCGTTCCCGATTTCAATGAAACTTGATATGCAGATAGAACTCGATTAGTTTATTAAGAATTACCCCCATCATAGATGCGAATTTTGCGCGTGAAGCAAGTTATTCGCGTGCAAACTTTTACATTAAGTCTATGGCGAAATTTTTGTTTTTTCGATTGCGGGACTAAATCTTAATCGATTCTCACCCGGTTTGTTTTAAATGTTTAAATTCATTGTCTGCTAAATATAATTATTTTTATCTCTATAATTATTATTGTTAAAACGTTTTAAAAGCAATTTTTCAATGCTTTGATATAGAATTATGAGACATCTTTCATAAAATAGAAATTGAATAGTACTTTCATTTAAAACAAACCGGGTGAGAATCGGTTGAGATTTAGGCCCGTAATCGAAAAAACAAAAAATTTCGCCATAGACTTAATGTAAAAGTTTGCACGCGAATAACTCGCAACTACGTGATTAACACGTGAAAAATTCGCACCTATGATGGGGGTAATTCTTAATACACTAATGAAGTTGTATCTGCATACCAAGTTTCATTGAAATCGGGAACGGGCACAAAAAATAGGTTCCTTGTAAGATGCACCAAATGATATGCCAATAGTCGCATCTTTCATTTTTCATTTTAGATAAAATTTCAATCAATTTCATATAAAAATGTGATATTGTTTCCAAACAGCAAAAAGTTATAAAAAAGCCAAAATTTAATTGATCAACGTTATTTCAGATTTTAATCTCAAAAGCTAAGGCGTAAGATGCTTTGATAGACATTTCAAAACATATTTTTCGCAATAAACTTGAGATAAATGAATAAAAAACTGAATTACAACACTATCGTGTGTCATAAACAAAATCAAGGCAACAGTGAACGTGATTAGGCGGCGTGGTTTCTTGTCACTTTGATACACCAATATGAATATAGCGCTTTCGGTTTAATTTGGATCAATGACAAGCGGCTAGTGATTAAAAACGGATGTGATGCGAACGACAGATTGACAGATCAGCAAGTGAATTCCATCATCAGCAATGGAAAAGTTTTGACAGGTGCTTCATTTCTTCCAATCAGATTTTCCATGAATTTGGAAACGTGTCAAGCATAAATCCATTTCAAGTTCGCATGTAACACGCATCAAATGGCTTCTCTGCTATTTTTCATCTTGCTGAATCTTTATTTTGCGAGTAACGCTTTCGAAAGGAGACAGGATATCTGTCAACGTGCAGCTTCATTTGATTTTGTACAATTAGCTTTACAGTGGGCACCGGGAGTGTGTACCAACAACCCTCGCTGCAATCCTTACACGAATAAGTGGTCAATTCACGGAATTTGGCCGGATTATCGCAATGGTTCGAAGCTTGAAGAATGTTGCTATGAAAGATTCTTAAATACACGAAACATCCAACCACTTTTAAGTGATTTAAGAGTTAGTTTTTAATATTTTTTTTAATGATTTTTTAATTATAAAATCGCAGGAACATTGGGGCTCATTATTGGCAAACATCAACAACGAAATTTTTTGGAGACACGAATGGAGAAAACATGGGACCTGTGCATCCAACAGTAGCCTGTTGAAAGGCCAGCAAAATTACTTTAGAGAAGCTTTGAATTTGTTTAAAAGTTTAAACTTGACAATGTGGTTGAGAAATGCTTCGATCAATCCTAAGCAGCTAAATGATGGCAGCGAGCACCAAAAAGATGCAATTCGGACAGCAATCGCCACCGCTACCAAAAAACAGCCTCGTCTCGAATGCCGTATTACTCGCATCGGACCAGCAAAAGTAACTTTATTGTCGGGCATTTATTTATGTTATGACACTTCGCTTCGGCCCATCGATTGCATCCACGAAGATGATAGTGATTGCAGATCACGAACACTTCATTTTATCAGCAAAAACTAAGGCGCAGTTTTAAAATAACGAGTTCTGCAAAATTATTAACATTTTAAAGGATCTTTGCTGATTTATTTGCTATTCGCAAGTTTTTACTGCATGTAATCAAAACATTTCTAAAATTTTTCGTTAATATTTGTTTCAATTTTTCAATGTTCGCTTTCAAAAATCTTGTATCGGGACAAATATTGGAGTTTCGGAAAAATAAAAATGCTTAATTCCAAGTGCATATAAATAATGATTGCGCTTTTTAATAATTATACGACTTCTCTTTCGGAATGAGTTTTTTATATTCTCGGTGAAAGCATAAACCAAATCAAAGAAGCCGTTGAATTTTTGAATTCGTGAATTTTCATATTTTAATTTTAAAAATTAGTTCTGAATCATTTATACAGACAAAC
>NCKU01002571.1:0-18547 GCA_003675995.1 Dinothrombium tinctorium | reverse complement strand
TCTCTACAGAAGCAGAAGCTCCTCCAGAAACAGAATTTCAACCAGCTCAAGAATATCCATCAGATTCAGAATCTTCTACAGATCACCCAACTCGATTGTCATCTAGTACTGAATTCTCGTATGAAGGGCCATTTGGACCTTCGCGTCAAAAAGCTTTAAATCGTTCTATAAGGCAAATTAAACCTCTAAAGGACAAAATTAAAGATTTTAAAAGAAAAATTATGAGCATAATCAATGATATTGCTGATTGCTTGATAAAAAAGCGATTGGCTGCGTTCACAAGAAAAGAAAATGCGAAGATATATTGGCACGATTCGGTCAATGTTGTGGTTGATAAGGGCAAAAATAAAGTGGTTTGTCCTCCTCCCGAAATCAAGCAAATTTTATCAAATTTAGAAGATGTAAGCGAGCAAGATAAGCAGAAACCGTTGCATAGAGCATTTGGAGCTATATATATTCCTAAGAAAATTTACGATCAAACAATCGATTGATTCAAACGATTTTTTAGAATAAATGTTTTTCTGGTCGACTTTTTAAAATTACTTGGGAAAATTTTTATTCAATAAATTTTTGAATTGAGGAATTTTTGATAACTTGTCATATTTTTTATCTCTTTTATTTACTTCCAATAATCTTTGAGATAATGAAATGCTTAAATTTTTATTGTAAACAATTTTATAATTCCGAAAGCATTTCAAAAAATTATAAACTCGATTGAGACTAGTAAACAATTAGAAAAATTATTTTCGATCGTTAAATCATTTTTTTATTTAATCATCTTTGATTATACATCGATAAGAAAAAAATTTCCGAAAATAGATGAGATTTTAACAGGAGAAAAAATTCACAAATCAGTTAACCATACCGATGATTTGCTTAATGAAGAATTAAGAGGTTGAAAGTGAAAAGAAAGCAAAATCAATTCAATAAATCGGCATTTCAAACAAATGGAAGAGAATTTTATCGCCATCCACCACAGCCGCAACCACCATCACCACCATCTTGAATCACAATATTGTCACCGCCTTTACCACCAGTAGCTTCGACTACCGTAGTGGTGAAGTAGACGGAAATTATCACAAGCAGTAAAATAAAAAAGTAGAAGTTCATCGTAAAGTTTTCAAAGCTTTAAACTTTTTCAAATGTTTTCGAGCGATTTCAAGTTTGTTATGATTCTCACTCTCACGTTTACCTCTTTTTATATAAGAAACTCTCACGCTTAACTGATTATAAAAACCAATTAGTTTAAATTTAACAAAACGAATATTTTTTTCTGCATATATTTAAGTCTTATTTGGTCGTAGAACTCGTTTGTTTCTTTCAAAAAATTTTCGCAAATAAAGCACAAATTTTGTTTTTTGTAAATATGTTTTTTGCATGCGAAAAGCACAATTTAAAGAGCAATAGTAAGAAAGTGATAAGATCAAAAGCAGTCAAAATTAATTAAGTTTAACGGTACCAACTGTGCATTTTTGTATTATCTTTAACAATTCTGGTTTTGTGTGAATCTTTGTACGTACTTATCAGTTGAAACAAGTATCTAAATTCAGAGTAAAAATTAAAAAACATTTAAAAACCGAAAAATAAAGTTCGACTGGAGATAATAAAACTAAATTAAAAATTTAAATTTGCAGTTGATGAAATGCGAGATTTAAAGCAATTTTGTCTAATGATTATTTTGCATTTCTAGTTGTTAAAAATAGAAGAAAATTCATTTTCGTTATTTTTCAAGTTAATGAACTACTCTTTTCGTTGTCACAACTTCAAAAACAATGCATTTATTCATCGATATAAGAAAAAAACTTTCGCATTAAAATCAAATCGCTAATGATAGTAATTTGAGTGAGTGCGATATGATTAAGTCAAAAAGTGTTTGTGAAGCTCCAAATTTTATCAACACTAATTAGTTTCATGTAATTAATTGCTTTTTCCGAAGTTAACGATGTAATTTTAAGGAAAAGGATAAGTTTTAACAAGTATGAAATGAATTATAAACTATTGAAAAAATTATAAACATTTTCAGCACTTAAAATTCTTAAAAAATTATTCAATATTTCTAAAAATTTTTTAAGAAGCTTGAGTTTTAGCTTAAGATAAATTTGCTTTGTGGTCTGGTTTAAAAATAAAACACTAATTTGAAAATTAAAATAGGAAATAAGGAAGTGACCACAAAATTTTTGCTCGAAATCGATAAGGCACCTAAACTTAGAAGCAAGAGATTCATTAGCATAAATAGGAAATCTTTTTCGCTTTTCTCTTTCGAGTATATAAACGCAAAAAAATTTTACAATCATCATCATTCACTTCTTGATTTCAGACTTTTTAGCTAGAAAAACAAAAGCTTAAAAATGAATTACTTCTATACATTTCTTTGTTTAATAATATTCGCTGTTTATTTTTCTTCTTCTTTCGTGGAAGCTGGTAATAAAGGTGGTAGCAACATTGTTATCCAAGGAAAAGATTGCTCGTGTCATCACGGTCATCATGGTCATCATGGTTGGGGACACTGGGGTTGGCATCGTTAAGCCGAAGAGAAGGTGGTTACAATAACTTCTTTGGTTAAGGATTTTAAATTCATTTTATGTTTTTATATTTTAATTTTTCATTTTAAAAGTTTATTCACAATCTTACAATAAAATTCGACTTGCAAGTCAAGCAAAGTTTGCTCTTTATTTTTAATTTTCGCGAACAAATGATTTTAACTATGAGTTCGCAGTGATTTTGATGAATGTTGATGAAAGCGTTCGGCATGTAAAAACATTGATTTTATAAATTCAATTTAAAGAGACTGTTAAGCATTAGAAAAAATATTCATTTGATGAAGAATATCTGTAAATATGCAACCTTTCAAAGAAGCTAATCTTGCTTTTGAATGTTATCTCGCATGTGATTTCTCGCAAAAAAAATTCACAAAAATAAAAAATTTTAAGTAATCCAAAAAGGATATTTAAAAATATTGAAAACATGGAAAGTTTATAGAGGGGAAAATCAATTTTTCAATGTCTTAATTTCGAAGAAAATTTCAACATTCAGGTGCGAGTGAGTTAATGAGTAAATTCCAAATTTCCGAAACTAGAATTTGTTTCCAGCTAAGTATTTATGCATAACTTTCGGTAGTTTTGAGGCATAAACAATTTATAGCCGAATAACTGCAACAATCCTTTTGCTGAATCGGTTGGACATTTTTGCTTCGAACAAGTTTCATAGCTAATGGTTTTATAAGTTCGAGTTTAATAAAGTTTGAATTTTGTTTGTTTATTTTTGACAGATACTTGATAGTGTATGCATTAAGCACTCGATTTATTTATAGATTTGGAAAAATGGAATGGATGACTTGGTACAAGGAACTAATGCCTAATTTTGGACAGCCGAGGCTTCATCCTGATTACGAGGAAGCCGAGCGTAGATGTCACAAGTTCTCTTTTCGCCTCATAAACTTATGACGTGAAAACTTAAGTTCTTTGAAGGCGAAGGAGGAGAAAAGCGAAAGCAAAAATATGAAGAACAAACACTTACTATGTGGTAAGCTCGTGCTTATCCTACTGGAATCAAAGAAAGAATTTTCGATGTGAACGAATTTTTTGTTTGGGAATTTTTTCTGGATGACATTTTTGAAAAACTCGAGAGAGAAGAATACCAAAAGCATAAGGACCGAATTTTTGAAATTGCTTATGAAAATAAATTCGTCAGCACAGATAATAGCTCTCCTCCAATAATGGGTTGGGAAGCGATCTCTGGCAACGTATCTCTAAAAATTCGCCATTGTTCTTCCAAGAACAATTTCTTCGAATGCTGAAAAAATGGTTAGAATTCGCTGTTTACACTTCGGTTTTTCGAAAACAAGCCAAGCTTCCTTCATTCGCACAATTTAGTGTTGTGCGAATAATGGATGCTTCAGTGAATTTATCTCTTTACCTGCTTGAATATGCAACGGATCAGTTCGTACCACTTGAGTTAAAAGCTCTTGGAATTTTTGTACGAATACAAAATGAAGCGGACATAATTGAAACATTTTTAAATGATTTGATCGGATGCAAAAAAGATACCAAAACTGGAAAGCTAAATCTTCTCATCGCAATGAAAGAAGAAAACAATATTAAAGATAAGAAAGTTGTTTGAGAAAGCGGCTGCTTATCTTCTCGATCATTTGGCAGCGTTTCGTTTGCTAAAAAGCAACCTTCTGAACGAGAAAGCAGGGAATCCATCTCTTGTTGATTATGTCAATAGTCGAGTTAGTGCTTGATGGAAGCTATTACTGGGTTTTTCACAGAAAGCATTATAATAAAATATAATTTACTGAGATTGTTTTGAAAATTTTCCACTCAATTAATCTTGTATTGACATTGGAGAGAAATTTTTAATAAAAAGAAAACTTTAATGAATGAATGATTTTATATTATTTCAAAATGAAAAGAACAACCTTTCGTTGCCTTACTGAGATTTAATTCAAAAATCGGTCGCTTTATAACTAACGCAGATCTTAACATTCTTGCCACTCTTACATTTTAATATTTATCAAACTCATGAATTGCAAATTTTATACAGTGAAAAATTTAAATTAAAAGTTTTTTGCGAAAATGTATAAACCTATTGCATAATATTGAGAAATACTAAAAACAGATTTCACTTGTCAAATATTTATTAATATTTTGTTTCTATTTTTTAACAATTATTTAGCGCTTTTATCATTTGTGCCATTAGTGATAATCATTGTTCGCATGTATTTTTCAAAATTACTCGGCTTTGTTACCGAAAAGTATTCACCTTTTGGTCCTAATTGCTTGACATCGATAAAACACTTAAGCTCGCGTGGAATGTTCAACTGGTATATACCATCTGGCAGTTGATTATTGCTTCGTAAGCGATTTCTTATCGTAAATCGAGCGATTTCCATCATCGAAGGCACTTGATCGTATTTTATTGTTTCTTCTTTTACAAACCAATCAAAAAGAATTTGCAGTATTTGTATACGAAGAGATGAGTGATACGGAATGTCAACGAGCAAAATTAAAATACATTCGATCATTCGCGATCGCATCTTATTGAGAAGTCGAGGCAAAATGCTGACAGAGAAAGCGACGCCTAAACTCACATCGATCATCATATCAGTGGTTCGAATGAGTGAAAAGTTCTTCGGTGGCACACGACCTCCGTATCTTAGAATTAATCTCATTTTGTTCGGAAGCGCTTTCTTCATGCAATAAATTAACGGTTGACTCTCTTCTGCAAAGTTGGAGGAGCCATAAATCGGATAATCGAGAAAAGCTAATGAAGTTCGCATACGCTCTCCTCTTCTAAAGTGAATATAATTGTGCTGAATATCAGCCTTTACAGCGTATTTAATGAGATACTCTAAAATGATGAAATGATAATCTTGGTACGATTGAAATCGCCACTCGTGAATGCTAAATAAGTGCACAGCTCTTTCCCAATGTTCTTTCATAAAGCCATCGCCAATACTGATCCACACTATGCTATAATTGAATTCGATCTCGAATAGAGCCTTCAATAGGTTTGCGATTATTTGCGCGTCATTCACTTTGAATTCAACGCAAAGCATAATCATATTGACAATATCGAACACAGGATTGTAGTGAATGCGCTCATCTCTATATTCTCTCCATTTCTGATTTCTCAAAAAGTTGGAATTAAACAATCGAACTATTCGCGTACAGTTCGCTTTCTGATTCTCAGCCTTCCAAAGATTTCGCGCCGGCAAGTAAATGTGCTTTTTCAATTTGCCATAAATATTATTTTCATTGCTCATGTAAACATCCAAATTCGGTGGAGAGTAGCGATGGTTCATCGTTGGTAAATTTTCTACGAATTCTTAAATGTTGTTAATAAAGAAAATTCAACAACATGTCTGATTCACACGTGTTCATTGTAGTCTCATCATTTCACAAGGGCTAACAATATCTAAAATTATTATACTATACTCGGGCCTTTCTTAAAATTTTTATTTAATTTTAAAATCTTAATTGTAATTCATTATCATCTAGACATCAATCGACAATTTGAATAACATTAACAAATTAAAATTCGATTAAACTTATTGAATTATCAATTTGCTCGCTTTGAATCTCGCTCCTCTCTGATCATTAAAAAAAGCACACGTGCAAAGATTGATACTTTGTGTATGAACGAATGGATGAATTACCCATGTCTTCGCTCGGCACCCGATCTTATTGGGAACAAGTTTACGAAAATGAATACGAGAATTTTGAAGATCACGGCGACGAGGGCGAGATTTGGTTCGGCAAATCGATTATGAATCGCATCATCAAATGGATTCGTGAACACGTTCCTTTAAATGTCGCTATACTCGAGATCGGCTTCGGGAATGGTTTACTGTTAGTGAATCTCGCTAAACACGGTTTTCATTCATTGTACGGCATCGATTACGCATCAAAAGCGATTCAATTCGCCAACGCTATACTCGAGAAGTGCGAAACGCGTGCAAATATTGTGTACGAACAATGTGATTTCTTAGCCGATCAGTTCGATGAAACATCAGTGGTCAGCCATCAATACGATGTAGTGATTGATAAGGGTACTTTCGACGCTATTTGTTTAAATCCAGATGCAGAACGACAGCAGATAATGAAAAAATATTACACAAACGTTGTGAAGTGTTTAAAATCTAATGCGTATTTTGTATTAACAAGTTGCAATTGGACAAAAGATGATATTTTAAATCAAATTCAAACGTTTAATTGCGATTTAAAACTTTACGACGAGATTGAAACAGCTTCGATCACATTCGGAGGTGTGAAAGGCAATCAAGTGGTTTCGTTGATTTTTAAACACGACTAAAGTGTACAAAGCTTTTCGATGTCCAAACATTTTCACTTTGAAGATACAATAGATTCAAATAATTTCTTAATAAACAAAGCTTTTTATTGACGGCCGTTCTCAATTTACAAGAAATTAATGCTCGGCAAGAGTTCGCTTCGGACGCTGTCCTTTCTTTTTCGGTGTCTTCGGCTGCTGACTTCGAAGAATAGCACTCGCTCTTCGCAAACAAGCCTGGAAATGAACAAAACAAGCAATGTTATAGAAAACCCTTTGTCAGAAATCCATAAAACAAATTGAATTCACTGACATACACTCATTCTATGATTTTACTTTTTCCACGTTTAAATCAAAAGAAACACATGAAATAATGTAACTTTCGGTGGTCGTGGAAATCGTTGCTCATTCAAACTCATACTCATACAACAGCTAAACTTACGTTCTTCAAATCTTTTCGATAACAAAATTTATTTGAAAATTTTCGAATCGTCGACAGTGTTTTACGCGAATTCTTCATCAACACGATTTTCGCCAAACGCTTCGACGGTCGCATTTGATGTCGTCGCTTCTTGAACACCAACACGACGCCTTTACCATCCGGATGCGATTCGACGTTCATTGCTCGCGGCTGAACGGAACCCGAGAAGCGCAACGATTGCACACCTTTCGGATTCAACGGATCTTTGGTCAACACTTTATTGATCGCCGGTCGCTTCATCAAATGGCAATTGTTGCTTTTTGTCAATTGCCACAAAAGATCGCGCGATACGTTCACTCCTTGCATTTTGACACTCTTCGATCGCTGTTCATTCGAAAACAAAGAGAAAAGAAAATTAATTTTTGATTCGATTTAAATTGTGGCGAATTAAGAATTTGTTACCTTTTCAAACGTGAAACGAGTGCGAAAAGGAAAAGGAAAGAGAACGGAGCAGCGATCGCAGTGCCATCTCTTCACTGCTCGACACGTTTTTGAGCGCTTGTGTTTTCGGGCGGGGGTTTTAATTTTTTTTTAAATCTCGATTACCATTTAATTAAAATTCAAATTATTTTTAAATTTCCAATAAATTAAATATTTTCTATTATTTAGTGTAATGTTTTTATGAAGTCGAGCTATAAAAATCACTAGAAACACACTTACATGTTCAAACAAATTGACTTGATATAAATGCGATAGCGTAGAAAACTTTAGATTTTAGTGAAAATTTTATTGACTTTTTTCATATTGCGAAAAAATTTTTAACAAAAGGGTAATTTTAAAAATATCGTAAGTTCATTCAAATAAAATTTTTACAGTGAATATTTTTACTTAAGTTCTTTACTTAACATTTCACATGCTATCAAACAATGTTTTAAATATCCAGTAATTCGGTAAAGAGCATTAGATTTTTCATTTGTCACGATCGATTTGCAAAGCTCTTTGCAATCTCGAAGACATTTTTTATTTTCAGTTTTTGATTGAATCTAAAGAGAAAGGAATAATTAAACTTAGACTTAATAGCTACTTACGCACATTTACTTCACAATTAATTAAAGTTGAAGCAAAGAGAAGGAATACAATGATACTGAGGTTAGAAGTCATTCTTAAGGTGTAAGTTCTTTGTAATATAGAGGAGATTCAAGAAGTCAAATCGAGCCAATGAAGTTTTATTAAACTCTTCTCCATATTTAAAATCTTTATATTGGGCGCGCAAGTTAGCGACACAATTACGCATATAAGCAACACTCACTGTACCAAGAGAGAGTGACACGCGTAAATGTTCTTACTTCGCCCTTTATGGCAACAACAAATCATCACCCATACGGCTATCACCAATGTGATAGCAAAAAATTTGAATTAAAACCCAGTGCTCAAAGCACATTTGTGCGAATCCCGCCAAGTAATCGCGGAATCTCAATTCATCGATGCTTGTTCTCAACGAGCTCGGCACAACGCCTGTGTCTCACATTTCCGTTTGGCTTATTGACAGCCGCATTAGAACTTTCGCCATTTTCTCCATTTTATTTCAAAGTTTTGTGTGCGCTCGCATTAAATGAATTTTGTAATTGTGTCGATTTGTAATTAAAAAACTTTCGGATTGAAATATAATTCATTTCATTACATTAAATCTTTATTCGCTTTAATGTTTGCTTGCAAAACAATTTTAACTGAAAGCTCATAATCACACTTACTCTGCACAGAACAATTTTAAAGTTTTATACAGGTAAGTATTTCTGCAGCACAACTCTACCACTCCAGGATCCTCTCGAATTCTTCGTAAAAAAAACATCTGAATCTGGTAATAGTGAAATGTATTTTGCAATTTACGAGTTTTTCTTTTTTAGAAAAATTCATTGTTTATAAATTATCCATATTTTTTTTTTATAATTTTAACCAACCCAGCTAGTTGTATGAGAAATGCTAAGAAAATGATGTAAAAAATAACTTCAACCAAAATTCTTCATGTTTTGATGAAAATATAAGACCCTAATTTTAAAAACTTCTGCCAAAGATATTTTTAGACTGATTTTTGCGACTTGAAAAAAACAAGCATAAAACTATAGATTAAGTCAAAAAATTTTGAATACATACTTAACATACAATGCACTTTTAAATTTTAAAACTATTTGAAAATTCGTACAAATTTTTGAGTGGTAAGAGCATTTAAAGCAATTCTAGATTTTTATGGGACGCATGATAATGAGTGAGATAGAGCAAATAAAAAAAGACAAGTGTTTTGTTAACGCGACAACATTTTGCTACGATGTGGACCATTTGAAAAATTTTATAATAAATGTATTGATATGGGAATAAAATTGTTGCATGGTTAGCACATTTCAATTTTATTGTACAATAAATTGTACAATTTATTGTACCTATGCTAGTCATTGTGGTTTAAAGAGTTCAACGAATCGCGGGTTTAACTCGTGGGACGGGTTTTACGGGACACGGGATTTACGGGACGGGACAGCATGTTAGCTTACAGGCTACGGACGAATTTGGAATATCTATTTTCATCTCATTTCCATTTCTAATTTGAAGCAAAGAGCATGATTACAATTACAATGAGCTGAATCATTGATAAAATTAATTCTTACGATGCAAAATATGTGCGATTTACTTCAATTATTTCCTCCATTAACATTAAAATGATGTGTGTTAAAACATAGCGTCGAATTACGATTATGTTGAGAGAAAAAAATTAATTAGAGCTCAATTATAATTACGAATCGCATAGAGCTCTGGTTGTGAAAGATCTGTAAGAAAGACGAATGCCTGAACACTTTTTTAAACAGTGCACACCTACAACGAATGTTAAATATCGGACACAATTAGAGCGATCAATTCGCAGAAATGCTATCTGACTGATAAAAGAGACTTGAGAGTTTAAATTTTAAGTTTATGTTTAAGTTTAACAATTTGTTCAAACGCATAATTTAAAAATGCAGAGCTTGAGAAAACAAAGCCAATTCAGTTTTTTTTCTAAATTATTTAAAACAACAAAAGTTTCTTTATTTGCAAAGAATTCTTTGAATTTCTTTTTGTAATGAACCACATTCATTTCTCCTTTTAAAAACTTACGCAATGATTTCGGAGTTTTCTCTCTCTCGCGAGCAAACAATATTTAAGCAAATGTTTGTACACTAAAAAAAATTGAAACAACAAAGAGCCCATTTACTTAGCTTGGTAGTGAAAAACGTGCATTGTAATGCGAAATCATTAAAAATTGCTTTTGTTTAATTTTGAATTTATTTTCGGTCGCAGCGGTAAATCGAATTTATCAGTGAACCGGAGAAAATTTTTTTTTACGATTAAAAAACTCAGTCAAGTGATAACAAACAAACATCATAAAAGTCTAACTAAAGCGTAATTAAATCAGTGTGAAATTTCTTTTTCTCGTGAAACGTTAATTCGATAATCGAAATATTTCGTGATTAAAAACTCGAAGAGAAATGTGTGTGTGTGTGTATGAAAAATAAAAATTGAGCATAAAAATGTTTTGTTTCATTCTCATCACGAAAATGTGAGCGAATTTTCGCTAGCTAACTCGATTCGCCGGTCGAAACTCATTCTTACCATTTATGCTTGATTAAAATTCAGTTGCATTGTTCATTCGTTTCTGTACATTGTACCTGTGCATATGGACAGGTGAGAATCGCTCACGCTTACCGCTCGGAACGCTAATTTCTAATGCGAAAAAAAATTTTCACCAATTACTCTCGAGTTATTTGTAACAGTCAAATGTATTTATTATTACTCTTATTATTCGAGAAGAAGAGTAGAAGAAAATATACAACAGATCTTCGCTTGACTATTACAAACAAAAAAAAAGTTTTTTACGTATTACCATTGCAGACAGAAACGAGTTTCCACAGCGAAACTTTTGTTTCAATCCACAATAGAGCAAATAATTAATAAAAAAATTTTCATTGTTTTCATAGAAATGTCTAGCGACTAGATAATTGATCATCGAATACTTCACAAATATAAAATTAAAATTTGAAATTTTTTTTTCATGCATCATTTTAACCGGTCTTTTAAAATTTAATTTTGATAATTAAAAAAAAATTGTGACTTAAGAAGTTATTTACAAACAGGCGTGAGTTTTGAAATTATTTGGAAAAAAATATTTTCTTTTTTCTTGCATAGAGTTGTTACTTCTTTGATAAACACTCGAGATCGCTTGTTACTTGCTTTCTTTCATCAATAGGCTAATTCTCCTCCCCATGGACGACAATATTTGACACCGTTAGCATTGGCTTGATGCGTGCCCGGTGTACCGTATGCGGGCGAGAAGTATTGATGCGAATGATGCGCTTGATGATTGGACACTTGTTGCTGTGCGCTCGATGTATAACTTGCAGACGGTGGCGGTGAGTTTGTTTGCTTTGGAAGCAGTACATGAGGCGGTGGCGGAGGTGGTGGCATCATATGCGTTGAAGTGCTTAGTATTGAGCTACAATCGCTTAGACTTGCACTTAGATGACTATTGTTGTAATGATTGGAAACATCGCTGGTCGAAACCGACGCGCTGCTCGTATTATGCGACTGTGAGGTTATGTGAGACGAAGAAAATTGTGGCGGTGCGGTAAACACGCTCGGATTCCACGGCGAATGAGCAGAGGCAGATTTAAGTGCTAACTCGCGTTGAGTGGCGTAACACTGTAAATGGCTCATCAGACGAAGGCGAAGTGGATCCTGTAAGTCGACACCTTCTACCGCGACCAAATATCGCGCTACTTCAGAAGCACACTCGCGGAATCCAAGACTATGATAATCTAACGCATACTTCTGCGGATCGAATGTGAAAGCGTCGAAACCTGGTCGATGAAAGAGAGAGAGAGAGAACACAATGATTATGCATAGAAATCAAAAAATAAAGTGTTTCCATTGTAATCTCGTATCAAACTAACAGTCAGTGATCTGGTATTAGAATTGAAAGCGTGTCACACTCGCACACACACGGATACGTCGGCTTTCTGTGTTGTGTGAATAGCGTGGTACACTGTGCAAACGGCCGCTTTTTTTGTGAAGCGGTGCGATATTATACAATATCCTATATAAAACGATTGCATTAGTCGCGTGTTAAGCACTTGTCTCCACATCCTTTCCCACGCTTTGCTCGTTTCAGAAATAATACCGTAAATAATTAACTTTATTCATCGCGATTATATTTCGCTCTCTGTGTTCACTTTTCTCACTCATCGCCAAAAAATTTTTTACTATGTTTTCATTTTTGAAAAACAAACGATGCATTCATTCATTTGTGTTCGCAAATGAAATTGCAGTTTCGCATTTCGCATTTTTGCTATTTCAAATTTTTTAAAAATAAATCTGCTTTTGCTTCTTCTTTTCAAATATTAATAAGTTTTTCAAACTCGCATTGTGTGCTTATTTTTCAATTCGAAACACAAACACAGGATATTGAATATATACGAGATCAACTTTGATCAATTCGCATTGCGTACTCGCAATTTGCTGCCTTCTTCGAGTAAATTGTATTGAAAATTTCAAATTTAATTCAATCAACAATAACATTCAATTTTAATTTCATCGAATTGTGCGCTGAAAAAAAAAGAAAAAGAAATTTCAATGCTTTGCATTGTGTGTAAGACTTTCCTTTGGAGTTTCGTGTTGCAAGTTGAAAGCACCAAACGCCTGAGCAAAAAAATTTGGCCTTTGGTTTAACAGTAGTTTCGAATGTATTATTTATTATCGCGAAGATCGTTTATCAATTGTTTTACTAACACAACAACAAGAACAACAACAACAAAGTGCAACCAAATTATTTTAAAATTATATTTTTTACCGGTAAAACAGGTGCGAATATTTAAATTTATTTTATTTGAACACTTGTGAAAAAAAAAGTTTTGAACACACACACACATACACACACGCACTTTTCGGGTACGATGTTGAATGGATAATGTTTGCGCATAAACACATAATAATATTTAAAGAAAGTGAAAGCTAAGCAAGTGAAAAATGATTTCTGCATTCGCTGCCAAAGATAAAAGAAAAGAGAAAGCAAGAAACGAATAACTTTCGCACGAATCTTAAAATCGTGAACTTCGTGAACAGCATTTAGTTTGTTGGTAGCGAAAGCGAAAATTACAACGCGCTATTAGTTTTTTACCTTCTTGGTGCGCGCTAACTTTATGTATGTAAGCGACTAGACATTCATTTATTAAATTTTGTGTACAGATGCAGCATCTGATCGTTGATTTTCTTTCTTTTTTTTCATTTGACACAAGTAAATAATGCCGCGGGCATTAGCAGCTTAGCTGATGAGGGTGCAAATGATCATTTTGAATTGTGAAAAGTTGCTTCTAATATTGTCAATTCGAGCGAATGTGTGTGAAACAAATATTCTTGGCACATTATCATCGCCGTTTTGTAATGGCAACGATCTTTGTGTTTCGTAATTAAGCAACAAAAAAAAAATATTCAATGAGTTTGCACATTAAGATTGTTTCAATATGATACTCTGGTACACATCTAGCGATAGATGTTTTGAGAAGAAAAAAAAATTGTCTCATATTCGTAGCAACATTTTTAATTCGATAGAATTCAATGTTACGAACTGTTCAAAATGAAATTTGAAACAACAATAGGTTCGATCGATCGAGCGATTGAAAACGAGACTCGTAATCGAATCTAATTGTAATTTAGTGAGACAAATAAAAATCTTTTTTTTGTTCAACTTCATTTTTCTTCTTCTTCTTCTACTCATTTTACTAGAATAAAGATGAAACCTTGTGACATGAAATCGTGGGAACTGTTTGCGAAAGAATAGCGTAACACGAATATATGCAGTTAGTAGTACTATGGCGAAAAAAATACACACACCTGCCTTTTACGTTTGCTCGCTTGTATTAAAACGTTCAAAGAAGTACAAATAATAGTGAAATAATGCTATAAACGTATAAAGTATCAAAACGCTGTGCGCATCGCAGAGGTATGCTGCCAAACGTTTCAGTTCTAAACACAACAGTACAGTCACTTGACTCCACGCCGACGATAATGAACGGTGCGTCTAAAATAACAGCTTTTAAAAAAACAATCGCTACTCGAAAAGCGATCGAAACAAAATAAAATGGCAAAATAGCGGGAAAAAAACGTGGGAAAGTATTTTTCTACTTTCGCTCGTCAAGTGAGAAGAGAAGAGTGAGAGAGAGACTTGGCCAAGCATAGAAACAATCTAACGTTTTTTCTAAATACTTCTTATTTGATTTGATTCTTCGCTTTTCTCTTTTATTTTCACCAACATTCATTCATTTATCACTATCCACTGTGATCATCTCGCTTTCTCTTCTTTGTCATCATCTACTCCCTTTTAACGCATCCTATCATCTATCGCCTTTTTCTATAGACGAAAAAAAAGTCAATCTAAAACTTTAAACTACACTGTGGATAGCACCATCCCAATGGTACAGGTTCACAATGAACGCTTCCTTTTTTACAAAAACACACTCCGCATAAAAATTTTTATTTTAAAGCGTGAAGAGGGCGAAAAAAGTTAAATTGACGGTTGAAATTTAGAAAAGAAAAAAATCAAAATGAATGAATGCTCGTTTCTGGTGTCGGATCTCTTAACAATGATGGTTTCAGTATCATCTACTTTTTTTGTGCGCTTCTCAATTGATCCTAATTGTAATACGGCGAAACGTAGTTATAAATTTTTCGCTTCACTACGTATAAAAATGCGATACTTTACTCGATTAACCTCTCTTGCTCACTTTCATTCACGCCGTACTCTGGTGATTCGCTGTAAACAGTTTCATTGACGAAAGAATCAAATGAACGCAGTGCTTACCATAGCCATAAAGTCGGAAAGTGGCGCTTTAAACTTAATTTTGTCAAAGTGCACTACAATTTTTTTAAATTACGCACTGTAAATTTTTAAAAATGCCGAAAATGATGTTCTCACACGATGCATCGATGCAAGTAAAAGATGATTTCAAACGATCTAGACAAACGGTCTAGAACGGTCGGGCTTTAAACGATAATATTTTTTTGTTAAAGAAGATGATCGACGCAATTCGCTGATATTTGATATGTGTTTGCGTGTATTAGATGCTAAGTTAACTAACCATCATTAAAATCGCATTCATTTTTTAGAGAATGAGATTAAACAGTCAAGCGTAAAACCATTAAAAATCTGTTTTATAGCCAGTCACTTAAGAGATTTTTTTCTTCGGTTTCATTTCATTTCATTATTATAATAATTTTTCGCCTAAAAAAGCGTTCAGATTATCGAAATTACAGGAAAAAAAAGTAAATTAATTGCGATTTAAAAGCGCGACAATTTGAGTGTGAAATGAGACATGATACAGCTACTGATGCATTAGCGCGATATGCTTCGATATGTTCACTGATTGTATTGATCAAACAATAAATTTGATCAACAATTTGAATGCTAAATATTATAGAAACACGAGTATACAAACCTTTCGCTTGAAGATTTCTCAAGTGATCAACGGTCAATTGAAGTATTTCGGCTTTCTCGAGCTTGTGAGCACCTTGCTTCTCGAACGCAGCGGGAACAAGACGCTTCAGTTCTTGTAAACTATTGTTGATTCTGTCTCTTCGCTTCTTCTCGATAAACTGAAAAGATTCGATTGTCATTTCTTCTCGTTTTTTTTCACAACAAAAAAATGTTTCTACTGAGCGTAGGAAAAAAGTTTTGAACTTACACCTCGCCGTCGTTTTCTATTGACCAATTGACAACTCGAGTCGCCGTCATTTCCCGATGGCATAGGAGCGGACCTAAGCGGGTGAATAAAGCGTTAGAACGCAATCGATTGGCGCGAGAAGACCGTTACACGGTAGATAATTGCGAGTGTGAGTTGTGATCGTAAGAATGTACGGAAGCAACAGATTTCCACATTAAAGAGCGCGCGCGAGAGAAAAAACGCTAATCTAGAGTGAAGTCACGCACGTGCGGCCGTGCATTGCAGCACACTTCGGCCGTCGGCGAGTGCTTTCGTCGAATTTGATGTGACAAGCACAAGGCTGCCGCTGCTCATCGCGTACACACGCACAACTTCTTCAGACCTGATGTCGGACATCGTGTGCGTACGCGAGAGCGACAAATGACTTTTTTGGACGCGCGTCTCGCGTGCAGATCACCGCTCGCTTCCGACACGTGCGAAGAGGGAGGCGAGTAGCGGCCAAATAAATAGCCGCGCGCATCGCACTTACCCTTTGTCGGAAAGCGCCTTCGACGGACTGAACACATCGTCGCAGTCGGACGACGACGGCTCGACATCGCTTATGCTTCTTTTCATTGGCAGCGCTGACGGCAGGACACTTGCGAACACGTTCTGAGTGCTGCTCGCGTTCGGATAGTTGTACATTCGGGCAGCGCGAAGTGTGAATTGAGAGTGACACAGGCACACACACACGCACACGCACAGAACAGCGTACACACTTTTGCCGAGCGATGGTCGGACACGAGACCAGAGATACGAGTTTCTGATCGGAAAATGCTAATAAACCGAATCAAGTGTAGGGTGTACCGAAGGAGGGGCGCCGTGCGTACAGACGTTCAACACGCGCGCGGAAGTGTGCGTACATTTCTATACGGGCGAACGTACCAGCGTCGGTAGTGCCGCTGTCAGGCATCACTCGCGGCGATGGGCCTGAAGTGAGGCGACCGAACGCCCGCCCGAGTTAGACAAAACCCTGCCCCCACTTTCCCACGGATACTTTTGATGATTGACTGTTGTTGCGTTTTGTTGTCGCTCGAAACACACACACACTTCTCTCTCTCGCTCTCTCTCTCTCTTTCTCTCTCTCTCTCGCCAAATGCACGCACAGCGAAGAAGTAGTAGTGGAGCATAAGCCAGCAGCGTTAGTGGGTACTTACGCACGGCGATGGGAACACGCATTGAACTGCATTCCCATCGCGGGGAGATCGCTGATAGCCTTTATTTTTGTCCCGTTAACGTGTGCTATGCACACGGTCACTTTATTCTGCGCCCGCTGCTTGCGTGTGTCTCGCGCTTCAAATTGCGAGTAAAAATTTTTGCAGAAAAGCGAAGAGAGAAAAGAAAAAAGCTAAGGTAACAGCGAAACCACAGTCTCATTAGAAATAATTTTGTCGGAAGAGGAGGAAGAGAGAAAAAAATTCACACAAAAAATTAAAACGGTAAAAAAAACGGTTGAGTGAGACGCGGAGTAGAAGCATCGAACGAGCGAGACAGCAAAATATCGCCAACGGGTATTTGCATTCAAAATGCAAACTGGACATGCAATATGTATATCTAATTGTGTGCGGTCGTATTCGAGAGCGTGAGAAACTTTTGCTTAGCGAAAATCAAATGAAATAAAATTTGATGTTTTACATTTAATCAATCGCAAATTTTATCAAAATTTATAGGACAAAACTTTTAGAACAACAAAAATCGAGTGCGTGAGATATTTTCATGCGAGCGCTTGTGAAATCTGAAATAAATTATTCAGAAAAGTTCTTTTATATTTGAACACTTCACAATGGATCGAACTCGATACTTCGTCAATAATTTTGCTTTTCAAGTAAAAAAAAGCTTTTTTCGACTCAATTATCCTAACTCGTGTCGTTTTGCACTGGGCGATTGTGGACAACCCTTTTGAAAAGCGATAGCTTCGCTCGCTCTTTTTTTTAATGGAAAAAAGTGTGTCAAACTTTTGCCAGAATAAAGATTACGCAACATATGGTCATAATGTCCACTTTTTTACGATTATAAGCCTTTTTTACATAAAAGCTTATCTTTCGCTCGCAATGAATTATGTTTATTTTGTGAATATATTTCTAAACATGTGTTCAGAAATGAAGTGATTTTTGTCGAGTAATTTAAGTGGGACAGCAAGCAAATGAGTAATGGTGAGTAATTTTTTTTGGCCATTTTTCAAACTTTATTTTATCGAAAAAAAATAATAAATTTGCAAAAATATTATATTTCACTTGTTAAAATAAACTTTTTTTAAATTGATTTAAATGATCTCATCAAAATGTTGAGAACTTGATTTGCTTTACATAAAATAAGTTGAATTTGTTCTTTCCTAATTGTAACAAGTTTTTTTACTAAATGAAAAAATCTTAATTAAATTTTTTTTTTGAATACTAAATAATCTCACAAATTGAATTTTGATAATTAGAAAAGCAAAGCCAAAAGAACAACACTAGCGGTCGTATAAGTTTTAGAATTGAAAATTAAACTTAATTCGTTTCTAAGGCAATGAAACAAATCTTGTTTTCATCTTCCCTCTTTCTCTCTCTCTCTCTCTCTC
>NCKU01002570.1:0-18550 GCA_003675995.1 Dinothrombium tinctorium | reverse complement strand
CACTAGGGCCTTAGTGTCAAATTAATTGAGATTCAAATCGTGCGCAACCGATTTTATATTTAAAAAAGAGATTTTGTAATTTTGAAGATATTTAATGTTACATGTTTGCTAATTATGAGTAATTTACATTGAAAAATATTTTTTTATTAAGTGTATTTAAAGAGAAATCTAATGAAATATGTGTTGTGCTTATATTGAGATATGGTGTATTTAGTTTAAGACAAAAAGTTCAATAAATTTGTTATTTGTGAAGTGAAAGCAAGTATTTTAGTTAAAAATACTTTTCTAAAGCAAGACTTAAATATCTATCGTTAAGTTTTAAAGTGTTTAAAGTGCGCTTTGTTTAAATATTTTTTATTTCAGATGAAATTAAACAAGAAATAGCTCGACGAAAAGCAAAGTATGTGTTTATTGATTCAGAACTAAATGACGTTGCTAGAAGTTTGAGAGTCGATGTAAAGGTTTGTATTTTATTTTTTATTAATTTCGATTTTTTAAATTTAAAACTTTAAAATTTAAAGGAAGTAATCTTATTTGGTGATGACATCGACAAAGAATTTATAAACGTAACCTCGATATTGAGAGAAGTGAACACAACTAAAGGTTATATTCACCATCATGAAGATGTTACAAAAGCCACTCTGGTGATTATGGAATCAAGCGGAACCACGGGTCCCTCAAAAGGCGCAATGTTTTCTCATTTCAAATTTGTAAAAATTTTTTTAAGGAAAGTTTTTAAAGTGGATTATAATTATAAACTCCTTGGCCAATCACCGATTGCTCATGCATCTGGTTTCATGACTTTCTTACAACCAATGGTCTATGGAGACATTGTTGTCGCCGTTAAAAACGCAAATATTGACTCAATGGTTTATGCAATTGAAAAATATAAAACCACATTTCTCGTGTTTACACCTCACTATTTAAGCTCTTTTATTAAATTGAGTCGAAAACCAGACCTTTCATCGGTAAAATTCATGTTTACAGGTGGAGCCAAAATTACAATGAGTGTTGCGGATGCATTCATAAAAAGATTTGGCATCCCTGACTTTCGTCAAGCATATGGATCCACGGAACTCGGATTTATGGTTACTTTCACTCAAAACATGGTTGGAAATCTTAATAACTCGATTGGTAAAATTGAGCCTTATATGAAAGTGAAAATCATTGATCCTGACACTGGCGAATTATTGGGACCGAACCAAAAAGGCGAAATCGTTGCAACAGGACCTTCGATATTCGATGGATATCATGATCAACCAGAGTTAACTGCTGCTGCTATAAAAGATGGATGGTTTTACACTGGAGATATTGGATACTATGATGAAGATGAAAATTTTTTTATTGTAGATCGAATAAAGGATGTAATCAAACAAAACAGCTTTGGATTTTCACCGAGTGACATCGAAGACGTTCTGATACAACATGATGCAATAGCAGAAGTGGCTGTAGTTGGCATTCCTGATCAGGATGCTGGTGAATTAGCTCATGCCTTCATTGTGCTCAAACCTAGAGCAAGCATAACAAGCGATGAAATCAGAAACTTTGCAAACGGTTTGTTTATTGTGATTATTTTTATCTAAAAAAATTAATTTCACTTTTTTTATTACGTATGCTTATTTGTAAAACATAAACGTTTTTTTTAAATTTTTATAGAGCGCTTGACACCACTGAAGAGAATAAAAGGAAAAATTCATTTCGTGGATTCCATCCAAAAAACAGCGATTGGCAAACCTTTGCGACGAAAGCTGCGCGAAGAATACTTGAAAAACAACAGCGATGGGAACTAAAAAGTTTCCTGAATTATTTGAATTTTAAAGCTTTTCTCTAATTTTAGAGTTTATTCCGCTATTGATTAGATTTAAACTGTTTTCTTAATCGCCTTTTATTCAAAATAAAATTTGATTTTTAATTTTATTTAGTTGTAACCAAAACGAAAACAAAAGCGAAATGAAATAATTTTCAATAATTTTTTATTAATATTCATTCATTTATCACATCAATTGTTTTGAAAAGTTCTTTGTTCACATCGAACTCTTTTCAAAATCTCGAAAAACTCCTGCAATCATTTCACACAATCGTTGCAAGTTTAATTGCATTACTCAATTTTTATCGAATCTCAATTCTCTCTTTCGTCGTATTCGCTGATTTCGCCTGATTTTTGTTGTATTTTCAAAGCTTAACTTTGCTAAACACGAAGCGAAAAATGCGTTTCGAATTTTGATCACCGCAACCGAAGTTATTTCGTTCGCTTCTTTTTCAAAGTTTGAAAAAAAAACTTTTTCTCTTTTAAAGAAATAAAAACGCTAAAAAAATGTTTTTGAAATTTTCATCACGCGACATTAGCCTCGAAAAAATTTTTCGTTTCCCGAAGCCAGCGTTTGAAAACAAACAAAACGCCATATTTCACTCGCTGCAAAGCGAATAAATTACTCGAAATGTGAAAGGGTCAAAGCTCGTGAATATAGAATAATGTTCGCAATTCAATGCAATCAAGAAAGTTCTCTGAGAAAAAAATTTCGCCTTCAATTTCGCTCAATCATATTTTCGTGAAGCGCAAAAAAAAGTTTGATTCGGATAAAAAACTTTCGCATCTCGATCGTTAACAACCGTAAAAATCTTGATGAACCGTTGTTATCTTGTTTCATTGCATGCTGCATAACAATCGCACCGATCTTCTCTACTTGTTTATTTAAAATTCAAATTTTATCGAATTCAAAATTGTTTCTCTTAGCTTCGCTAACTTTGCTTGGAAAACATTTTACAAACGTTGGCGAAAATTCGAAATTAATTAATTTAATTTCGTTAAAGCTCAATTCAGCATTAGCATATTCAATCAAAATTTTCTCTTTGAATTTAAAATTAAATTGATTCGCATAATTTAATAGACTTGAGCGAAATTATAATTCGAGAAGAATAGTTGAGATGCAAATTAATTAATCTGACAGAATAAATGCAGCCATACAATGCAGTTTAAAATGATTGATTTAATTTTTAATTCACTTGAAAACAAATTTCACAAAATTAATTACAAAATATTTAACATAGAATACAAAAGTAGAATACAAAAGCAAATTCATTTATTGTTTGCGTTTGTTTTCGCGACTTATTAAATTTGCAATGTGTGAGTGTGTTGTGTATTCAATTTTGTTTGCTTTTCGCAATATTTCGAAATTATAATGAAAACTTTTGAAAAACAACAAACATTCTGCGAATCGCAATGGTAACAAATTAATTATGCAAGCGCATATCGAGTGCCGCATTTTTGGCGAATGTTTCGCGTTATTTTCATCGGAATTTTGAGTTTCTTTTCTTGTTCGCAACAACACACTGCGATCGTATCGATTTTTAAAGTCACCATTTTGAGCGAAAAGTATTCAAATCAACTAAACAAGTTAACAAACTTTCAAAACGAAAAACAATTTTCGCATGTTTAAACACTTTTGTTAATTATCTACGACGCTCAAATTAATTATCTATGTAAATTATTGAAATCTTTTAGCTTTTTGCCTTCTTACAACCAGAATCAAAGATGGCGCTTTGTCACGAATGCGTTAAAACTTCTTTTTGAGAAAATTTTTAAAATTATTGAAAGATAAAAGTTTTAGCGAATGTTTCGAGTCGAAAGAGGATAAAATAAACGCGAAGAGTAAATTGAGTTTTGCATTTCTATCCGAAAGCTTATTTGTTTTAGCTCCGCGTTTGTTTTCATTTTTCGAGCCATTGTTTGCTGAAAGCGATTTTGCCAACGCTTTTCAAAATATTTATTGCAAAAATTTTTGCCATTTTTAACTCGATTTTCAGCTTTATTTCACCAAGTGGATAACTTTAAACCAGACTTTTATTTCCAAGCCGTTCAAAAATTGTACGCGTTGCAAGCAAAAATTGTGAATTTCAGTAAAACTAACGTCGAAAGCAAACCAAGCCAAAATATAGTCGAATCGACACATTTTCTGGCTTTTTTAATTGTGGTTTCGATTAAGTACATACAAAGCAAATTGTGAAAAACAAGCGTACAAGAGAGATTAGGTTGAAAGTTTGACACTTGAAAACTTAGTAAGCGGATTGAGCAGTAAACCAACTATTAATTGGATTAAAAGAGTGAAGTACTCTGCGCCAAAAAAGTTATTTTAGGCGCATTGCTTTGTTCAGAGAGAAATTTTGAACGTAAAATAGTACAATGCCGCTTTAATCATTCATTATTCATATTTTGATCTTAGCTTCCAAACATTCAAATGCAAATTTAATTGTTCAAAGATTAATATTCGATTCCCATATCGATGTGACACATATAGTGTATCGTAATTTTTATATTTTGTTTAATACTTTTATCTGGTTTCGTAGAATGTCATATAAGCTCTCGAACAAAGAGCAACGTCATTATTATGTATATGTAAAAGTAATGTAAAATTCTTCGCAATCTACATGAATCTAATCTTTGAATATTGTAATAAGTTGAGAAACTTGAAATGTTTTCATTCTCAATTAGAGCTTTTTTAAATTTATCATTTCGTTTCACTCGTAATCGATTGTTTTTCAATATTTTCTTTCTAAGGTGGTCTGCGCTCTTAATCTTTCTTTTATTAAAAGCATTCGTTCACATCGCTAAATTCATTTGTACGTATTCACAACTATCGCATTGAATTCAACGCAGTGATTTTCTTAGCTGCTTCTAGTAAAGTTCATTAAATGCTCATTCTTTGGGCGTAAGCGCTTATTTAGCGCGACTGCATTGTATTACTGCGGATCGTGTGCTAAAAACTAAATATAGCGAGCTTTCACTGGACTCACGGCCTTAAACTAATTCAAACACCGTCACGGGTCACACGGTGACAGTAGAGAATTGTACACAGCAAACAAGCGTGAAGATGAGAAGCATATTGTTTGAAGAAACAGGCGCAAAGAAGTGAGCATAACATGTCATTCATTTGATTTTATTGCCAAAATGACACGATGCATTTACAAGTGTCGAAATGAGCGAGTGAATTATTGAGCAAAGTTGAAGGCGAAGGAGCGCTGGGAAATAAATCGAGTGTTTGGTGATCCTTCGTTTTTTTTTCCTCTCCAAATGAATTTTTAAAGCCTCTCAAAAATGCGCTACTTTAAAACTGAACTACAAGCGAAGATAAATTGAAATGGCACTAACAAAGTCTCTTGGGTTTAGTAGCCTCACCTTTTTTTCACAAAGACATTTTCAAGCTTACAGCGAGAATTTTGTTCTCCCACATTTATACTCGCGAAATTTCGATCTCGTATTCATTATTCTCTCTCGTAGTAAAAATTCTTCAAAAAAGGCTTAAATAGAAGTTCAATTAATTTCAAACAGCGAAAATTTATGATCGGCATAGTTTGTGAACAGATTTTTTTTTTCTCTCTCGCTCTGCTCGCGAGAAATTTTCGCCATTATAAATTTACGCCGATATGGTATTCAGCAATTAAAGTGGCTGATTTATCTTTTTAAACGTACACCCAGAAAATAGCTTAATTTTTGCCTCAGACAGAGACGTTAAGCAATTTCATAATTTATGAATTTTATTAGTCGCGTATTTCGGCGCTAAAGAAAGAAAAATTCGCGAAAAATTTTCAATTATTTTGTTCGCTTGTTTCGATTTCGAAAATTTACTAAAGCGTGACATGAATTTACATAAATTTTGCGTTTATTGGCTGCTCAAACTTTTGAATATGTTAATTAACAAAATCGCAGTTTATTGACGCAAACGAGCTGTTCATTAAGCTCAATTTTACAAGCGTGTTATACATTTTGCGTAAGAATTTGTGCATTTCTACATTTTGAAATCTGTCGAAAGTAGCAAAGAAAATTTGTTTGAATAAGCCGGAAGAAAAATAATTTTTCAGCCGTTTATCAAGCTCGAGTTTGAAATATGTTCAAACAATAATTTAATGCAGATTTTAATAAAAATATAATACGCGTTATAAGCTAAAGTAATCGAGAAGATCGGAAACAGCTGTGGGTGCAGAAGACATATGGAAGCTTTTTTGGTCGTTAGTTACGCTCGAAATCACCGTCCATTACGAACGTATGCGGCATCGAGAGAGAGAGAGAGAAAGCGTCAAAATGCTCGCCGAAAGCGTAGCGAGCGCTGTTTTCAGCAGCGCGTTCAATACATGCGTCCGCAGAAATCCTCGCACAGATCAAAAGCGAAAAGTTCTTATAATCCGCGAAGAGAAAAGTTTTCAAGCTTTTTATTTACTATAAGCATTAGAAGCGTGTTTCAAAATCTCTCTTAACGGTCGTCAAAATGCTGATTGCTTTTCACGCGAAGTGAAGCCAAAGAATCAGGCAGAGTGGAGAAAAAAATTTTGTTATAAATAAGACGTAAATCACACCATTGTTCCTGTTTCTGGGACAATGCGCGCGTAAATGCTGTGTGCAAAGTTTTTAATCTGTTGCCACTCACAGGCCAAGCTGTAACGTTGCTGCTTCAGAACTTTAGCTGCTTTTCAATTGATATTGTTCGCAGCTCAAAAACGCTGTCGAAGAGGGCACTTCATTTGTCAAACATTGTCAAATTCAGCGCTTTTAAGAACTTTGCAGCGTGTCTAATGCATTCACAATGGCGCGTATTTCGCTAGGTTTTTGTCACTACGACGTACGCGTTTTTCTCTCGAAGAACTTTTTGTTCGCCGTGTTTCTTTCTTTCTTTCTATTCTTCGTCTCGTTCTTTGCACCGAAAATGAAATGCAAAATGTAAAAGATAGGAGCACATGTATTTCAGTGCTGATCGACAAAACGCGAATACCTTTTTTGTTCACTTCTTGCCTTCTTTCTGCATTCACTTTGCATTATTTATTTCTGACCCGTATATGAATGAATACAGCTTAATCTGCATTAGCATAATTCTGTGCGCTGCGCTCGTATTTTTGATGTTTTTACCAAAAAGAGCGAAGCAAACATTGAAAAGCTAAGTTTCGGAAATCATTAGCTTTACAAATAGACGAGTTGAATTGTAATTGTTTCGAGATTTGCTCGAATAATGGGCTAAAAATAATGATTATCAAGAGAATAAAGGCTTGGTCCTCTTATGAATGGATGGGTTCGCAAAGCATGAAATTCGCATTGTTTTCTGCTGCTTCTTCTCCTTCTTCTTATTCGCTTATTTGTGTGCCATACATTTCTTCGTTTCGTTTGTTTGCTCTTTACTTCAACTTTGTATTATATAAATCAAAAAAGAGCAACCAAAAACTAAACCGTAAACTTTACACAAAAGAGATTTTCGCTCATTTTTTTAAATTTTACGTCAAAAAATTGAAGCATGGCGAAAAAACAACAACAAAAAAGTTTGTATTGTGCAAACCATTTATCGCATTTTATGGTTTGTGAAAAAGTGAACAAGAAAACGTTTTATTAAACTTTGAGAGTGAGAAATCAGGGAAAGAGCGAAGGAGAGAGAGAGAGAGAGAGATGAAAAATGAAATTGTGGTGCGAAAAAAACAAAAAAGTTGAGAAGAATACAGACAACAAGTAAACATTAAGCAGAGAAAAGATGCTACATTCAAGTGTTTCATATTTTTCAAGAAAAGAAGGGCCAAGATTAGCGTTTGAAAGAAGAGTAACTGTTTTTCGAGTCGAATTCACAATACAAACACTCGTTAAATATTATGCTTTCAAACTGAAAACATTAGAATAGCTTTCGTTATCTACTCGTTTGCAATCGTCGTTGCGCATCGTCAATACACTGAAAATATGTTTTCTTAGAAGATTTGTGAAATGCGTCGATGCATATTTTTAATATGCTTCGCGCGAAAATGCGCTTTCCAAATTAGGTTGGTGAGTGCGAATTAATCGCATCCCGGATAAGAGTGAAAAATGTTGGCGACACATCTTAAAATGCGTGTAACACGTTTCTTCTCACGAATAAAAACCTTTAGCAACGTTTTTTTCATCTTCTCGCGTTTGGCACACAAAAATAGTTTCAATTTGGATTTTCTGTTTTTGGTAAAAGGCGGTGTTTGTTGCTTTCAAGCGCTCTTTACACTCGTTATTTTCTTTCTTCTTTGTGATCATTCTGCTTGTAAATGAAAACGAGCGAAGTGAGTGCGCCAATGTTTGATTGCCATATAGCTCGCAGTCAAACAGAGAGAGTGAGCGGGTGAACGAGCGAGTGCGGAGAGCAGTAAAAAGCATGTTTGAAGAAGAAGAAAAGTATGAAAAGAAACTCAATCTCGGATTTTCTTCGTCGTTATTATTACATAAAAGAAGTTTGTAAATGAAATACAAAACCAGCGAAGATGGAGAGCAATGCTCCGAATAGAGTTTTGCTCGTAAAAAGTAGCAGAAAATTGTTGCGATTTCGAAAAACAGCTAAGCCAGTAAATTCCATCTAATCTTGGGCTTAATCTGTCGTTCGGCAGTAATACTGTCGAATATAGAGCGAATGAAGCCAGTAATTGCGCGTAATGAGGGGCAGTAGCGTTTATTGTACACGAGGCTTTACTACAAACTAATTACCGCTGTCTGAGTGCTCGCTTTCGCTTAATGTAACACAAAAATTAGCTCTGAAATTTTAGCTCACAGCGTTTTTAATCTTTGCCCTCTTTGCGCCCTTTTGTAAAAAAGAGAGAGCAGCGAAAGCAATCTCAGCAAGAGCAGAAAGAAAAACAAGCGACGACGACGACTACCAGCAGCCAAATTCATGTACACAGCAACGAGAGCGAAAACAATTTTCGAGAAGCGTTTCGGACTGTTTGCGGGTTCGCTTCACTTTCACGAAACACACTGTGTGGGGTACATGGTATTGATGTGAATGAAGAGGGATGTCTAATTTGTAATTGAGTGTTTTTCTATTGAAAAGCGAGCCAGAAAAAAGCAAGAGGAACGCACGGAAACGATTACTGAGCAGAATGAGAAATGGCGAAATTCATATTTATTTGAATAATAAACGATCGCAAGTGTTAATAAATCGTACGAGTTCGCTTCGAAACAATGAACACACGAATGCGAAAACAATCGACTAAATGAAGCTCTCGCTCTCTCCAAAAGCACACAGAGGCACTGGTTTAAGTCGCTTCTAATGTTGATTTCAAAACCAATAATTATGGTAATGAGCGAAAGAAGAGAGGCGCTCGCATTCTATGCGCCAAAGGCACAACAGCATAATATTCGCCTTATTTCGAGGCTGGCGAGAGCGAAAAAACAGCGATTACTTCAATTTTCTGTGTATGTGTTATGTACGCTGCTGCAGACCCTTTAGAGGGCAACAACATTCGCTCGGGTGGAGTTTTTTCATTTTCAGCCAGCGAGACTCTCTTTTCCTCGATCAGCCAGTTTTCCATTTTTTCGCTTCCAAATATAAAATATTTCTATTTAATTTTGTGAATAAATAAGCTCGATCAAATAAATTGCGATGTCACTGCGACATTTGATCTCTTTCGGATAATTCAAACGCTCGAAAAAGCAGAGGCAGCGAAACATTACTTCTGCTCGTATCGCGAAATTATGTTTTTGCATTTACAAAATCGAAATTCAAATGTAAATGTTTTTTGATTTGTATTGAAAAGAACAAGTTAAGAAACGGATAGCAATTTTGATGGTTCATTGATCAATAAACGTCTTTGATAATTTTTTTTTTCTTGTGCTGCTCGAAAATTATTGCTACCCGAAGGCTTGTTTCGCTCGAAACTAATTGATGACTTACTGAAATACACGAGCGCTGAAAAAAAAAGTTTTGTGTGCTTTCATATTGCAAAGAAGAAGCTTCTGCACAGCTCGCGATGATTTTCTTCTCTCGAGTTTGTGCTCACAAAACAAGAGCAAAAAAAGTTTCTTTTGTTGCTCCAAACACAAAAGCGCACCAGTTCAGTGTGATAAAACGAAGAGACAAATAAAATAGGCACAGGTGACAAGCGGAGAGCTAACAACCAGCACCCGGATATCAACCGGAATCTGCACACTTCTCGAGCACGGGTTTTAATGATGCTTTTTTCAACTCTTTAATCGACGCTTTTCGCGAATTATAAATTCAAATTTGCATATCGCTTAATCGATCGCGCTAACATTATGTTTGAACGCAAATTAAACATATTTAAAGGAATCAACATTTTCATACGTTTGAATTACACGCTGCTTTTCGCCTTTTTCTCTTTTATTTTTCGCTAGTTTCAATTGAAAAATGCATGAAAATTGCTGAGTGAAAGCAAAAAGCAAACAAACTTTGAAATTAAGATCACTCGTTAATCACTTCACTAAATGTTGTTTTAATAATTAAGAAACTTTTTTCGATAAGCGCATTGTTTGAATTGAAGTTTGAAAAGATTTGATATTAAAAACTGCGAAATTTTTGCTTGTTTAAAAAAGAAAACGAGGAAAACTGCGCTATTAACAAGTTGATACGCTTTGTTACTGATCTAAATGATCAGCTACATGCTGGCAGCGAGCTGCGTTCGACTGCTGCTTGTCAGCCGTGCGACTCGAAGGGGGTCGACCGACGACCGCTTCTAGGCAATGATGCCGATGGACCTTTGCAGAAAAAATAAAACTTCTTACAGCGTGTGATACGTGAGGTCCATTTATATGGTGTACAAAATTGAACAAAGACGAAAATTGCGACTCTGCCGCACCCAAAACGCGTTAGTGGTTGATTTGAAAAGAACGCTGAAATAAAGAGGAACACGGTGTTTCATTTGCTCGCAACGCTTTCTCTCTCTCAGATTGAACTTAATCTGCGATTTAAACAATACGCAAAACGTATTCAGCTTCTTCTTTGCCGAACATTTTTCGCTTGTTTTGTTTAGATGTTAGTGAACGCAATGAAAGTAATTTTCTTTTCACGAGTTCATCTCTTAAAAGCAGAAGAAAAACTTTTTTAAACACTTTGCATTCTCGCAGCGGGTGTCCAATTTTTTCGCTTTCCATTTTCTTCTTCTTCTTCTGGCGCTTCTTTTTCAATCACTAAACTCTCGTAAACTTCGAGTCTAACTTTTCACATTTTCAAAGCTGCGTGCTGCATTGATGGCGAAGAAAGGGGTGCTCATTTTGTTCACATTTCGATGAAAATGATGCTTTCGATCGGCGCAGAAAAGATCTTTTGATTGACATCTTGTTCCGGTTGACGTGAAATTGAGTTTCATTCGTTTTTCATGCGAACGCTGTACTTTCTCTGCGAGCATTTTAGCGCAACGCTTTCCTCTCCTCTCTCCATTTTAGCGTCTCAATCTCCCACTCCGCTCACCATTCACTCATTTCACAATTGAAATTACGTTTGAAAAGTTGTACTTTCGACACTTTAATACACCGCATTTAAAAACTTTTCTTTGAAAGTTTTTTTGTGCTTGCGCTCGAAAAACGCTTTTTGAAGTCGCACCGCTCGGGGCTTCGGTCTCGAAGGGGTCATTACGACGCTTTTTTTGCTTCTCTTTTAAGTGAAAAACGAACGAAAAGAAAGAAAGCAAATAAATAAATGAGAAGCAGACGCTTTGAAAGCGGCGAATTCGGGCAAATGGACTGCTTTTAGGCGCGCTCTTTGTTAAATAGGTACGAATTGCTGCTTCTCCGCCGTTTGCGAAAAGTATAAAATTGCATATCGCTAGCAAACACACACATGGTGTGCGCGCTGTTTGTATTTGTGTTTGTGTGTGTATTTGCATGCACGGACGGCTCTTTCGCTCTGTCACTTGCGCCGAACAATTGCTCCTTTCGCTTTCTCTCCTGTTTAACACCAAATTTTATGTATGCACGCAGCCAGTGAGAGATAAACACGCTATTACACTTTCTAGATTTATAACTTGATAAATATTAAACAAAACTGCAATAATGTGGTCAATTATGTAAAAGTACAAATTTTCATAAGCACCACTCCGAATGTATTCAAATTTTTTTTTTTTACTCTCCGAGTCAGCAATAGCTTCTATAACGTCGTGCGCTTAAGTTCGCTATAAATATTTACAATCTTTTCTCGATTTGCAAAAATAAAGAAAACGAAGCGAAATGTTGATTTTGCTCAGCGCTGGCTTGTTCGTACGCAATCGGACATCAACACTGTTTTTCGAAAATATTATCAATGAATGAGGGTGAGAGTTTGTAAGCGTGTATTTTGTGCGCTAGATAAGCGCAAAGTTTTCGAAAGATTAGTGAACAGTTTTTGAAAGCCTGAAAATTAATATCGAGCGTAAAAACTGAGTCTAAACAAAAAATGACATCAGTTTGAATTAGTTGTGTTAGCAGTGAGTGACATTAACAAGATTTTTTGCTTCGCGAAAAAGTTTTGCACTTCTTCAGTTTTTATCTCAATTACACTTCGACACTTTTTCGCTCGTTTCTTTTCGTTTACATACAAACTGAGCACAGTAAAGCGCAGTGTTTAAGCGTTGACAGTATTCGTAAACACAGCAAATCTTTAAAAAATGATAAATTTCGAAAAAAGTTTTCACTAGCTTAACTACAGTGCGGCGTGTTTCGCTCGTTAAAAATTTCATTTCCGCCTCAGCTTTTGTGCTCGTCTCGGCGGTGGGAGCAAAATGAAAAAGTTTGTTCAATCGCATTGTTGTTTTTAAGGAATGCGATTGCAAAGTGAGACGACGATAGAATCTCATTTAGTCGGTGAGAAAGCGAGAATCTAGGAGAAAATCTGTTTGCTTGTTGTATAAGTAGAAAAACAAAGAAAAGTGCAATATTTGGCTAAGTAAGCCAACTCTTGCAGCTTCTCTGCGCGCTTCTCTTTGCTTTCGCTGTGGAAGCATCTCATCACAAACGGCGAGTTTACAGAATGGAAAAGCAAATCAGTCCCGAAGGGCAGTTTTCTAGTATGCGTTTGTATTTGGCTTCGCGTTCGCTCCATGCTTCTGCTTCCTCAGTGTGTATATGTAGAGTGTGCATCAACAAACACATTATAGACGAGTATTCGCTCGAGTTGATTATAGAAAGAGGAACGGAGCGAATGTCGGCGAAGTAAATGTATTGAAAATAGTGTTTTCGTTAATATACATTTTGATTGACATATCATCGATTAAATGTGTTGCGCTTTTCTTTTCACTCACTTCCATTCGACGGCCAAACACAATTTTGTTGGCTGAATTCAAGCGCCAAAAGCTGAACGCGCTTTCATTTTAGAGAGTCGGTAATCGAAGTGAAGTAGGAAGAAAAAGCGTCGCCGATGAGAAGAAAATATTTGCATCTCGCTTCCATTTTCGACTCGCTCAAATTTATCATTTCGAAAAGCTTTTCTTTTTCGAGTGAGTGCTCGAGTGCTTTCGCTAGGCTCCAGATCTGTGCATCGAGAAACAATCGGCGCAGCAGTGTGAGCATCGGCCGACTCGGATGGGCTCATAAAGCGAAGTAGAAAACCGCGAGTGAAATAAGCTCATAACAGTGTTTACTCGCAAGTATTACAATCATTTATTATCCTCTTCGCTTCTCTCCGCTCTCAGCCACTTCGTTCTCTCTCGCGCTCTCGCGCTCCGCTCTTCGCTTCTTGACGCTTGGTATCCGTGTGATATCAGCCCTGCAGGCCAGCAAACGCCGTGTGAGCTGCCTCATCTCGCTTGCGCCAACCAATCCAAACGTTGGCAAGCAGCGAGTCGGTCGATGCTGCCGCCGCTGCTGCTGCTGCGGTTGTTGTTACTTGTAGTAAGCAGCCGCTTTTGCTGCTAAAGAACTCAATTGCAGAGCGAGTGGATTAGTTGCGTTCAGGCAGAGTCAGTGACAGTACGGAGAGCGAGCAGCGAACGTCGAGAGACTAGAACGCTTTTCGTACAATGAGTTTCGTCGTTTCTTTCAACATTTTTTCGCTCTTTGTTTACTTTTGAGCTCAGCTCAACTCAACCGAAACACTTCTCTGTGTGTGTGTGTGTCTCTTTGTAAATTTATTATATTATCATTGCGTGAACTCACTTCTCAAATACGCTTACTGTATAAAATGAGTGCTCACTTTTGTGTGGTCAACTGTTTGTAACAATTTAATGTGCGAGTGCGGCCAAAGTGCCATCGTCGCTACCGCTGAGTTCCGATTGTTCGGCTTCGTAAATAGCAGCAGAACAGCTTCGCATTTTTGTTCGTAGCTCAGCAAATCGAGATTCGCGATTTAATTTTTTACTTTTTCGCCATCGCTTCTTTGTGTGTTCAAACTGTGATTGCTCATCTAAACTCGCCGAAAAGCGGACAATGGCTACGAAGCAAGTTGCTTAGAATTGTTTTCAATTAAATTCAGCGATAAGAAGCATCACTTTTGAAATCATCGAGCGAAAGAAATGGTAAATAGTTTGCTTCATTCCTCTTTTCTTTGAAAATAGATCAAATAGCAAAGAAGTAATCAGTCGAAGTGAGAAAAAAGTTCCGCGTTCGTACGATTGTATGTTAACGACTGTAAACTTGATTACAAATCGCATTTTAGCCAAGTTTTGAATTCTCATTACGACAACACGAAAATGCGTGTCGAGCAAATAAAGAGCAGCAGCAACAAGGATGGAGAAGATGCATGTCGTTCTCCGTTCCATTAGCGGATAAGATCGGCGCAATCTTTTCGCTCGATTTTTGCCGTTAATATCGCATTGCTGCCAGTTATTAGGCGAAGAAGCAAGTGAAACGAAAGACCGCAAATGTTGGTTAGCGATGGTTAGCGAGCGTACGACAATCAATTGTTTTCGGTTGGCACAAATGAAGTGAACGCCGCGATCTTTGCTTTTTTGCTTTCGCCGCAATGTGTTTCTTAATTCACGGTTGCATTACGAACGCACACACGAAGCTAGAAACGAAACGAAGCGAGATTTTTGCTGCTCTCTCTTTCGCTCAAAAACTCAAAAACTTGTGTGTTTTTCGCAAACCATCGCTGTTTGTTGCAACCATTGCAGCGAAATAAATGCGCGTTTCCAGTCAAACTGGGCGTTTTTCCTGCAGCCCGCTTTCGCGAAAATCTTCACATAACGTACGTTCAGGATAGCGTAAATCCCTTTTCGGGTCCACTTTTCGTAAGCGGGTTTCGAGAGAGGAGCGAGAGAGAAAGGAACAGAGGAAATAATGGGCCAGAAACGTCGTCTATTTTAAAGCCCATTACTTTTGAATTTTATCGGCATTTCTCTTTCTCCACTTTCGCAAAGACGTCTCCACTTTTAAAAAGGTGAAAATAGACTGACACTTAAAGCAAAAAAGGTTAGGGGTTACGCCGGACGGCAACAATGGAGCCCATTTTCGGTAACCACTCCTATCACGAAAAGTGAATGAATACCTTTTTCGCCGAAAACAGAACAGCCGAGTGTTGAAAGCAATCGCGGCGCGCACCATATGCTCGCTCGTACACTTACATTGATCTTTATTACGCTCCAGCTAAACACACATTTTCGTGCTGATCGTATTGTGTTTTCAAACTTACTGTGCCATTTAGCACCGCTTTTGCGGTGATAATTTTCGAGCAATGTGTCGATTGTTTTCGCCTGTGAAAATTGCACGTTAGCTCGAGTGTTTTATTTTACAATGATAGGCGAGCGCTCCACTCTATATATTTGCGTTTTCCGTTCGCTTCTCCGAATTCTAATTATAAGGCATTCGTTTGAAACCTTCCGAAATCTCGCATTCTTGCGAACTTTAAAAGAAGCAGCGAAAAGCGACAGTTCGCCGCTAATTTCTTGACGCACTCGAAATAAAGATAAAAACTTAAACGCGATAATAATAATGCGCCTAAAATGCTTCGCTTACTCCGACGTGTTCCGCGTTTCCTCGTCTTAAAACTGATTTTCTCTCACACTTAAGCACCCAATGTGTGATTGTTTTTGTGTGTGTGTCCTAACTCGTGCATGTTGTCGGTTGGTGTTGGCAGGCATAGGGGAAAGCGTGTGCGAGTGTTACGAGCGATACAATCGCAGACACAGTGAGCGCGAACTGTGTGCTTCGATTGTAAAACATAATTAAAACTAAATGCGATTTGCATTCGAGCCAACGATGAATTGTGTTTATCAGCAGCTAAATACGTATTGAAAATACGCTTAAGTGAACGCATAAAATCTTATTTTCTGCACGAGTATGAAATTACTCGCGAACAACGATTAAGGCTGGAGAACAAAAAGTTGTAAATTTTAAAATTGAGCGCATTAAAAAGCGAAATGGTAATTTCTCGCACTATAGCAATGTGATAGGTGCGGAAAAGGTTTCTCATTCTCTGCCTCAGCGTGGCGTGAAAGATATGGGCGAAAGCGAGAGAGAGAGCGAGCAAATTGTGTACGAAAAATGAAAGTGAACAAGTTTAAAGCTGCTTTTTGCATAAAAGTATTGAATTATTGAAAAGAAGAGAGCAGAGAAGAGTTTCGGTGAAAAAGCTTCAGCAGCGATTCTCATAATCTTGAACATATTTTGGGTTAGCGGCGAAGAAAATGAAGCGCCGAACAAAAGACGCTTATTAAAAGGGGATTTGCTTGCTTAAACCATTCATACGAGTTGAAAACAAATTCAAGTTTGTCAGCAATCGAGTGGCAGCGATGCGCCTCTCCTCATCATACGCAAAGCATCCTTCCTTGTCTCGATGTGCACTCAAATTCGTGACTCGCCGAACTCACTCTGTGTGTGTGTGCAATGCATGTGTGTATACGTATGAGTTGAGGAGCTAGAACGCGATGTACGCAGCAAAAAAATGTGAGCGCAAGTATTACATTAGAAAAGCTGCTTCTTTCACAAGTTCAGCGATCTTTTTTCGAAAACGCGTTCAAATTATTCGAGCTCAAGCGGCGAAAAGTATACACTTCGCATTCTATGCGTCGAGTTTATCGTTCAAATATCAAACTATGATTTATATTTGATACACAGCCGTTCGCTGTGTTCATACGCTGCTATGGTGTACGAAGTTCGAAGCCAGGTGCATGAACCTGAACTCTAGTTTCGCCGTTCTGCTCGCCAAACTTGGTCTATCTGCTCTATTCGCTGTTTCGCTCTCGCCTCTCAGATGCTCGTGCTTGAAATGAAAGCTTTTCGCGATGAATTCACTCGAACGAGTAGAAAACTTTTTTTATTGAGGAATTTTTAGCGAAATTGAGCGCACTTGTTTCGCGCTCTTCCATCCGCTTGCTCGCGAAAATAGTGGAAAGCAGTAAAAATGGAGAATGTATTTCGTTTCGCTTTGAAAGAGGGGTGTTACGAGTCATTTGTACTCAAGAATCACGCTCGAGATTCTTTGCGGACGCAGGCAAAGCACACAACCATTGCAACCATTGTGTTGATTACATCTACAGAGACAGAGAAAGGCGCACACAATGGTGAGAAAGCTATTGGAGGGTGCTTTGGTCCATTAATTTGGCCCGAAACCGAATGCTGACGATAATTTACACACGTGTTAGGAGCAAGAAAAGTTGATTTCTTTTTCGGCGCGTGATGCATTCATATATTGTGTGTGATTTAGCCAAGTGAGGCGATTGCGTGCGAGAAAACATCCCGCACAACACGGCGATGTGAAGCAGATCGATCTGATGGCTACCATTCGAAAATAATGAATACGCGTTTCGCTTGCTGTCGATTGTTTCGCGAGTGTCGGAAACAGATTTAATGCCTCTGTTCTGACGACTGTTCTGCCGACGCAGCGGCGAAATGGATGCAGCGAGCGGCGGATGCGATGTGCTACGCAGCCATTTATTTTAAAATAATTGTCGAAAATGATTGTCGATTTTGTCTGCAGCTCTCAATCTTTTTTCTTCTGCTCGGATCAAATGAAACGATAATTTAGAGCGAGCGAAACGGAAACTCGCCGTTTTTATTTTTCGCTTTTTCTTCTTCTCGAATACATTACGCTCAGCGTATGAATTTGATTGAGTCGATTATGAAAGCAAACGATGCATTGCAATTTTGTGTGCCCTCTTGCAATTTACAGTTCAATGCGACAGAAAATATTTGACTTTTGCTTCTCGTTGCACATCATTCATATTCATCTTTTTGCGCTTCGCTCTTTGCTTTCTTTTCGCAGAAGAGAACAGCGAGAAACAATTTCGAGTTTAAAAGCAAAATTATGTAAAGAATAAAGCGAAAGATAAAGCAGCAGCGCAGCCAAATCGCAAACAAACTTCGTCTCGAGAAAAACTTTTTGCTCAAGAATTCCGCTAAGCGATTTACACGCTTTCGAATCTGTTTTTCTTCAAAATCTCGAAGCTAATTGCACTCGCGTTTATTTTTGAGTTTGTTTAATTGCGAAAGGAGTTGTTTCTATTCATACTTTTCGATGCAAACGTTGTTAAGCACCAACGAGGCCTAAACAACCACTCGCAGCGTTGTCTCGAGTTCGGTTGTTAAGTTTCGCTTCGTAGACGAAAGCGAAACTAAACACAAAGCTGCTTTGCGTATAAATCAATAAAGAAGATGCAACAGCATCGCACCACTTTGTTCACTTGCCATTTGTTGTATCCGAAACGATCGAAGTATATCATTGCTCGTGCTTCGTACCTGAAAACTAACTCCACTTCGCTCCCTCCGCATATTTACATTGTTTTCGGTGTGTTTGCAAAAAATGAGCGCTTTAAGCGCCAGCTTCACTCCATCCACCGTTTACTTCCACAGCAAAGCTCATTGTTTATGTAAAGATTAGCTTTGTTGGTGCGCCGATCTGTTTTAAACCTTTTTCTAATGAGT
>NCKU01002569.1:0-18552 GCA_003675995.1 Dinothrombium tinctorium | reverse complement strand
CAACGTCTATCATTACTTCTTCTTTCCTTGATTTACTGTCAAATCTAATTCTTTCGCTAATTTTTTGATGTTCAAATCCAGGTTGTATCCATTGCAATGCTTGGTGAGGAGTCGTAATGAAAACTGTGCTCACTTCACGAGGAGTCTCAGGTTTCACATAGGTCACTGGACTAGGCATTAAAACGGATATTTCTTCTGTTGTAACTAATTTAATACTTTTTTCTGGTTTTTTCATCGCTTTTGATATTGTTTTCGTCAAATATTCAACCGCTTCTTCTTTTGGCGCTTTTTTTCCTGGTAATGTTTCCGTAATTTCTGGTGCTGCAGATGTCTCTATGATTTCGGTGATTTGGGTGGGTCTCACTTTTGACTGCAGTTCAAGATCGGTATAATATCTTTGACTTACTGTTACATCCAATATCACCTCTTCTCCTTTTTTTATTGATTCTGTTGTTATAACACGACTTTCTTCAGGTTTCATTATTTTTGTTTCTTCAAATGTATCTTTTACTTGTTTTTCGCCTCTTGTGTCAATTGATATTTGCTCTCTTCGCACCGGTGATGGATATTTAAATTTCCTAATCTCTTTTCTTTCCTTTTCTTGCTTCTGCTTCAATTCAGTTATCTCTTTAAAAGATTTCATTGTTTCTATTTGTTGCTTTTCTCTTTTCATTGCTTCGTCTACGAAGTGAATAACTTTGTCTTTTGCTTCTTGATATTCTGGTGTTATTGATCTAGTTGCATAGTATGTTTTTCCACGTACGATGCTAGCTTCATGTCTAGTGTCAGGTCTTGTAAAAATCAATGGACTAGGAATTAAAATGGGGAGTTCTTCTGTTGTCACCACCTGCGCCATTGTTTCTGGTTTGGTGATTGGCTTGAAAACCTCCGGGATTGTCATTTCAGTTTTCTCCTTTTCTGTTTTTTCAGTTGGCTGAGGATAAAATCTTTGTACACTGCTTGCTCTCTGAATTACTCTAGATGTTTTAATCGCAGTTTGCCTATCTGGTTTTCCTTTTATACCAACTTTCTGGATTCCCTCTTCAAAACTTTCCAATAGTGGTTTCTCAATTGTTCGTCTGTCACTACTGATTGAGCGGAACTTAGTCACTATTTTACCATCCACTTCTTCAACTAATGTTTTTTGAAACGTAGTTTCTTCTTTAATTTTAATATCTTCTCGCGACATCATTGAAGTCGTCGGTCTTTGCGATTTTTGTATAATTTCTTCATCTTTGCGGATGATATGTGCTGTCGATATTTGCGCAGTTTTTATATGTGATGTTGAAAATTGTTCTAAAGATGAAGGAAAAGAGTCACTTTTTGGAGAACTAATAAAAGGCTGATATGATGATATTTGTTCATCTTCTTGTGACATTCTTCGTGCTTTGTGTATTTGCTTTATATGAGTCTCAGCTTGAAATTGAGATTTTGGCCTTTCTTTCACTCTACTCAACACCGGTGCGCCCGGTTTCGGGCTTTCTCCTGTATCTACTAATGTGTACTCGATTCCACGAGTGTCATCGACGGTCGCTGCGGTCGTTGCTGCTTGTGCTGTAATAGACAGCGAAAAACATAATTGTAGTTTTTAGCTGAAAATGATTTCGCGAAAGTAATGTGAGACAAACGTATGATTGAAATGAATGTCTGAAACTTTATTCGATTATGAATTTCTTTCAAATTTTTCAAAAAATTGCTAAATCTGCAAAAAAATTGTTTCCTTTTGGCCTTATTCTAGATTTAGATGACAATCAAAAGCCAAATTTTAATTCATAAATATTCAAATCATTTAGTTTAACTTCATACAGTATTTATTTGTAAATTTTGACTTAATTTTCACCTTTTTAATTAGGGTGTAATTTTAATTTGTTATCTCAAATGCACTTTTTAAAATTTTCAAAAAGTAGAAATAAGCACACGCTTTCGTTTAAAATCATTTTGTTATCAAATTTGTTTTGTTTCGTACTAATCGTTCAGTAATTCATTGAATCCGGTCTTGTCTTAATTTTACTTCTGCTTACTTTCTACGGTCAAACGAGCGGACGTTTCCGCATGTCCACTTGGATTATTCGCTCGACAGGTATACAATCCTTCGTCTTCTTTACGCGTCTTGTATATAACCAAAGAACAAGAGGCGTTGTCTTGGAGCATCTTTAAGCAAAGTTTATAGTTTATTCAACAGTCAAAACAAAAAAAAAAATATTATTTACCTGTAAACTCTTCGATGTTTTTAGAATTTTGTTATTTCTGAACCACGATACAGTTGGAGGTGGCGACCCTGAAAGTGAAGTGACAAATCTTGCCGGGGTACCTTCGGGTACAGTGAGATCAGCAAGTGGCGATAATACCGGTGGCTTCTCAACTGTTTCTGGTACTAGATTTAGAGCAAATATTATTATCTCTGTATTTGTTTTAGGTACTCACAAAGAACTCGCAAAGAAGCCGATGTGGTTACTTTTCCTGAGGGGTTTGAAACACAACATTTATAAATTCCCTCGTCTTCAGGAAAAGATTCAGAAATACGTAAAGTGAGCAAATCTCTGTCGTTTCCCATGCGGAAATAACGAGATTGTTTTATAGGACTGTCACCTTTGAACCAAGTGACTTGAGATCCTGAAAATCAAGTTAAACACTTGATTTATGAATAATGTCTGGAAAAGCTTACCCGTTGCACCCGCAATTTTACATTTCAAGAGCGCTGATTGTCCTTCTCTAACTACAGTTTCGCGTAGAGGTTCAATAAGTTGAGGAGGTTTGCTTTTGTCTATTGTAGTAGTTGGAGTTGTGGGAATACCCTGAATATGTACATTCGCTTGACATCTAGCTTCACCAACTTGATTTATCGCAATACATTCGTAACTTCCGCTATCTTCCATTGTTGCTTCTAAAATAAGAAGAGTGTTCTGACCATCCTCTTCAATCATCTTGTGTGTTATATCAGGCGTAACTCGAATACCCTCTTTGAGCCAATAAATATCCAGAGGCTTTGAACCAGTGACCCTTACATCAAGACGCACCAATTGTCCGGCTTTTACAGATGTGTCTTGCAATGTTTTTGCAAAGCTTGGAGGAATAGCACCTTCTCTTATGTCTCGTGCTTCTGTTAACATGAAAGCTTCCATTTAAAGTGATGCGAAACTATAAAACTTACCTTCAACGATCAAATTTGCTGAACTTTTTGCTGATCCTCCCCGGTTTTCTGCTTTAACCGAAAATATGCCACTGTCTTCCAAATATACTTCTCGGATCACCAAAGATGAAGTTGTTTCGGTTGTTTCAATCTTTGATTCAAAAATGAAAACTATTTCTGCAATCAAGTGAACAAACCTGAAAATCTCTTGAGTTTTGTATCGCAAAATTTTCTCTATACCACGTTATTGTTGGTGGAGGAGTTCCAGTAAAGACGCATTCAAACAAGGCTCTTTCACCTTCATAAACTCGACAAGGTTGTATCTTCTTTGTGAAAGCGGGAGCAACAGTTTCACTCGGAGATCCAGGTCCCATTATTTTTCGCTCTTTGGTTATGTTCTTGTGTTCTTTTGATCGAGTTTCAGTTGTTTTTACATCACGTGTAATTTCCAAATCTCCTTTCTGTTGCTTTTGTATTTGTTTCTGAACTTGAACATGAACTTCCTTTCCTTGTACCACACTTTCAGCCTGTTGGCCATCTCCAACTTTAGACTGATAAGTTCTTGCCATCCATTGAACTTGTGATTGATCATCGGGCAGTTTTTCACCCGCTCGTTTGTCCACATACACAACATCGGTTTTATATTTTTTAACTTCAGTTACCTTTACTCTTTCATCATCCGTTTGTTCTGTCTTCCACACCTGAACTTCAGTACCGCCAGGAGTGAGTTTCTCCTCGAAAACTTTTTGCAGCTCTGTTTCTTGCCTTTCACGTTGATACTTACCTACGGAGCTGTCATACCATGCTATAAATATGAGTTTTTAATCAATGAACGTTTTTCTTTTTATTTGTATCTTACGCCTAGGAGAGTGTTTCAACACGACTCTATAGTCATCATGTCGAGGCTTCACGTCCAATGTTGTCCAAGCGTAAGCTTCTCCTTTGATGTTTCTTGCAAAAACTTCTACTTTTCCTTGATCATATTGACGAGTTCTTGGTATGTCAAGATAATAAATGCCGTCATACGTTAGTTTATATCGAGACCCCGAAATGACGGTATTGCCATTCAATACCCAAAAGATACGTGGTCGGGGGTAACCAACGACACGACAGCAAAATTTTGCCGGTTCTCCTTCGTTCACCGTTTGTGGTTCAGGTTTCATTACAAACGATGGAGGAGTCGCTTCTAAAGGAGCCTCTTCTTGTTGTTCATATCTGAAACATTATGTTAAATTATCGTAAAATATGTTAAAAAATCTTACCTGTTCCATGAGGCTTCCAACTCAGCAATTTTCATAACTCCACTTTCCATTTCTTTAGGTAATTGAGTGTGATAGATTAATGATGGTTTTCCTCTGCAAACTAGTGTTGCTTTCACACAATCTTCCCCGAGTTCGTTCACTGCACGTACTGCATATTCACCGCTATCTTCGGGATAAGTGTAGAGAATGTCAAGAGCTACATAGCCAAAATCGTAGTAAGTGCGGAATCTGTGTCCAGTTCGTAACGGTTTGCCATTAAAATACCACTCAACTACCATTGTCGGATCTCCCGTCGGTTCAAGTCGAGTTTCAAAATGAGCATTTTGCCCTTCAGAAACTTTTTCATGCGTGCTCAGAGGGCGTGTAAATTTTGGCTTTTGTTTGATCTGGTATTCTTCATAATCAACTTTTACTTTTGATTCTTCCAAATACTTTAGCTTTTCAACACCGCTAGCTAACTGACTCTCAACAATTATTGATTTACGTGCAATACAAGTTAACCGCGCTGATGTTTTTGCTGATCCTAATCGATTGGTTGCCACACATGTGTAAGTTCCAATGTCTCTTGAATCAACATCTTTGATTGTTAAAGCGACATAGCCAAAATTGAAAAATGTTGTGATTCTTGAACTCGCTTCTAGAAGCTGTTCATCTTTGAACCATTCAACTTTCATTGTTTGATCGCCTTGCGGTTCTAATGTAGCTTCGAAATGAACAGTTCGACCTTCAATAATATCGATCTGATCCAACAATTGAGTGGTGAAAACAGGTGCTTGTTTTGGTAAAACTTCAAGATCGACAAAACTTTGTTGCATTTGTCGTCGTTGATATTCTTCAAGTTCTTCTGTTTTTTCAATATAATGTTTCTGTTCTGGTATACCTAAATCAGTAATTATGGTTCCAACACCTAAAAATAATTTGTCAACTAATTGTTTAACATCCAACAGCTTACTTTTGATTTTTAAGGTTGTGGTTACCACATCTTCACCTTTTTTATTCATCGCAACACATTTGTAGACGCCAGAATCTGATGGAACTGCTGCTGCAATGTCCAGGCATACGTAACCAAAATCGTAAGTAAAATTAACACGTGAACTTGCAATTAATTCTCTCTCATTTTTGAACCACACAAGTCTCAAGTCAGGGTCTTCTGCTGGAGTCACACGACATTCGTAATGAATGAAACCTCCTTCAGTAAGCTCTTGTGGTCCAGTTAGTGGTGTGGTAAATTTTGGTTTATCAAAAGACTTTTCTGGTTCCTGTGGTGGTCGATAATTTTTCATCCCTTCAAGCTGTTGAATATGATGAAGACTTTGATCGTGAAGAGTCCTTGTATCAACTCTACTTCGCGCTTGAATTGTAATAGATTTATTCAACACATCTTCACCTAATTTATTCCTTGCCCTCACCATGTAGGTACCACTCTCTTCAGGGTATACATAAAGAATATCTAATGCAACATATCCAAAGTCGTGATATGTTCTGAAACGATGACCTACGGGTAATGGACGTCCATTGAGAAACCATTCAACTGTCATAGCTGGGTCGTTTTTCGGTTCTAGTCGCGTTTCGAAGTGAGCACTTTGACCTTCATTAAGCAGATCAGGTCCACTTAATGGAGCTGTGAATTTTGGCTTTTCATTTATAACAATGTCATGAAATTCTGCCTTTTGGAACTTTGCTGTTCCTTCAAGAGTTTGAATTTTTTCCCAACCTTCCTCAAACTGTGTGTCCACAATTATCGATTCTCTCGTTATGCAAGTTAATTTTGCAGAGGTTTGTGCAGTTCCTAATTCGTTTTTAGCCACACAGGATATTGTTCCAACGTCTCTTGCATCAACTTCTTTGATTGTAAGCGAAACATATCCAAAATTGAAGAATGTATTTATACGAGAACTAGCCTCGATTTGTTTTCCATTCAAGTACCATTCAACTTGCATTTTTGGGTCTCCTTGTGGTGTGAGAGTTGCTTCGAAGTGAGCTGTTCTTCCTTCGGGAACGTTTAATTGATCAGCAATCGGCGTCTTAAAAGTCGGCTTCTCGTTTATTTTCGGTTCTAAATCCAAAAATTGGTACTGAGACCTTTTTTTATATTCTTCTAGTTCTTTAGTTTTCTCTATATATTGTTTCTGTTCGGGTATTCCTAGATCGGTTACTATTTGGCCAATACCTGAAAACATTTCTTTTAGCTTTTATTCTAAAACATTACCACTGTTTACCTTTAACTTCTAATTGAATCGACGTTGTTGCTTCCCCTTTTAAGTTCACGGCACGGCAAGTGTATAAACCAGAATCTTCAGGTACTGTCCCAGCGATATCCAAACAAACATAACCAAAATCGTCGATGAAATTAAATCTTGATCCTTTAAAGTTATTTGAAAAATAGATGAAAACTTTTCAGAATTTGGAAAATTTGAGTTACCTTGTTTCATTTCGATACCATTCAAGTACCAAAATATTTTCAAATTGTTGTCACCAACGGGTGTCACTCGACATTCAAAATGAGCAGATTGACCTTCAGTTACTACTTGCGTTCCTTGCAATGGAGAAATAAATACTGGAGCTTCGAAAGAAACTTCTGGTTCTTCTGTTCTCACAAATTTAACTTCTTCTAGCTGTTGTATTCGTTGCATGCTCTGATCATGAAGCGTAGATGTGTCAACTTTGCTGCGTGCAATCACTTCTAACTGCTTCGATAATGTATCTTGTCCTAATTTATTTTTAGCTACAACAGTAAATGTTCCTATATCCTCAGGATACACATACAATATATCCAGGGCTACATATCCAAAGTCGTGATAAGTTCTGAATCGATGTCCAGTTGGTAAAGGTTTTCCATTTAAAAACCATTCTACTTTCATTGTTGAGTCATTTTTAGGTTCAAGTCTTGTTTCGAAATGTGCGCTTTGACCCTCATTTAGTCTATCAGATCCATACAAAGGCGTTGTAAATCTTGGTTTCTCATTTATTTCAACTTCATGAAATTCTTCTCTTTTAAATTTGGGAGCTCCTTCTAACGATTGAATTTTTTCCCATCCTTCTTCGAATTGAGTGTCAACAATGATTGATTCTTTCGTTATACAGGTCAAATTTGCCGACGTTTGTGCTGTTCCCAACTCATTTGTGGCAACACATGTGTAAGTTCCAACATCTCTTGAATCCACTTCTTTGATAGTTAATGAAACGTATCCAAAATTGTAAAAAGTGTTCACACGCGAACTTGCCTCGATTTGTTTTCCATTATGAAACCATTCCACCTTCATTTTTGGGTCTCCTTGTGGGGTGAGAGTTGCTTCAAAGTGAGCAGTTCTTCCTTCGTGAATATTCAATTGATCAGAAATTGGAGTTTTAAACATTGGTTTTTCTGTTATTTTTGGCTCCAAATCCAAAAATTGATACTGTGATCTCTTCCTATATTCTTCAAGCTCCTGTGTCTTTTCAATATATTGCTTTTGCTCTGGGATTCCGAGATCTGTTACAATTTGGGTTACACTTTCAACTTCAAGCGTTATCGACGACACAGCTTCGCCTTTGAGGTTCACTACTCTGCATGTATAAACTCCTGCATCTTCGGGAACCGATCCTGCAATGTCCAAACAGACATATCCGAAATCTTGTATAAAATTAAAACGAGAACCTTGCTTCATTTCTATGCCGTTATGATACCAAAATATTTTAAGATTATCGTCGCCGACTGGATTTATTCGGCACTCAAAATGAGCTCCTTGTCCTTCTCGTATTCTAGTAGTGCCTTTCAAAGGTGAAACAAATTGTGGTTTGTCAAATGTTATTTCAGGTTCTTCTGGTTTCACGTATTTCACATTTTCCAATTGTTTTATTCTTTGCATGCTCTGCTCATGAAGTGTTGAAGTGTCAATTTTGCTTTTAGCTATGACTTGTAAATGTTTTGATAAAACTTCTTGTCCTAACTTATTTTTCGCCACAACAGTAAATGTGCCTGTATCTTCCGGATACACATAAAGAATGTCTATTGCTACGTATCCAAAATCATGATAAGTTCTATATCGATGACCAGTAGGCAATGGTTTGCCATTGAAAAACCATTCAATCGTCATTGTTGCGTCATTTTCTGGCTGAATTCGTGTTTCAAAGTGGGCACTTTGACCTTCGTTCAATCTCTCAGGACCAATTAACTGAGAAGTGAAAGTTGGTTTCTGATTTACTTCAGCATCCTGAATTTCAGGACGAACAAATTTTGCAGCTCCTTCCAACGATTGAATTTTTTCCCATCCTTCTTCGAATTGGGTTTCCAAAATAATAGATTCTTTGGTTATACAAGTAAGGTTAGCAGAGGTTTGTGCTGTACCCAAACTATTGGTTGCTACACAAGTATACGTTCCAACATCTCTTGTATCCACTTCTTTGATTGTTAATGAAACGTATCCGAAATTGTAAAAGGTGTTCACACGTGAACTTGCTTCGATTTGTTTCCCATTGTGGAACCATTCAACTTTCAGTTTCGAGTCTCCTTGTGGTATGAGAGTTGCTTCGAAATGAGCTGTCTTTCCTTCATGAATATTTAACTGATCTTTCAACTGCGTCTTAAAAACTGGAGGTTCGTGAACTTCTTGATCCTGATCTAAAAATGCTTGATGTTGTTGCTTTCGATATTCTTCGAGTTCTCTTGTTTTTTCTATATATTGTCTTTGTTCAGGTATTCCAAGATCAGTCACAACTCGTTTCACACCTGAATAAAATATTTTTATCTTAAGAAATAAAAATAATGCTTACTTCTCACGTCCAACGTTGTTGAAGATATTGCTTCGCCTTTCAAATTAACTGCTTTAACTGTGTAAACACCAGAGTCTTCTTCAATCACACTGGCAATATCCAAACAGACGTAACCAAAATCATGGATGAAATTGAATCTCGATCCTTGTTTAACTTCAATTCCGTTTTGATACCAGAATATTTTTAAGTTATCGTCTCCAGTAGGTTTCACACGGCATTCAAAATGAGCAATTTGTCCTTCAGTCAGTTGCTTTGGTCCTCTAAGAGGAGACACAAACACTGGTTTATCGTATTCCTCTTCATATTCATCTTCTTTGTGAAATTTAACTCCTTCCAATTGTTGAATTTTCCTCATGCTTTGATCATGCATTGTTCTTGTGTCAACTGTCCTCATAGCTTCAACATATATCTCTTTGCTGAGAACATCCTGTCCTAAAGCGTTCCTTGCTACCACTGTATATGTTCCTGTGTCTTCAGGGTAAACGTAAAGAATATCAAGAGCCACATAACCGAAATCAAAATAAGTCTTGAATCTATGACCTGGCATTAAAGGTCTCCCATTATGATACCATTCTACTGTCATTGTGGAATCATTTTCTGGCTCCAATCTTGTTTCAAAATGAACACTTTGTCCTTCATTTAATTTTTCAGGCCCTCTCAATGGGCCTTTAAACTTTGGCTTTGTCTTCACTGATTCATCAATGTCTTCCTGACGTTTATAATGTTCATAATCTTCCAAATGACGAATCGCTTCGATACTTTCGGGATGTTGTGACTCCGTATCAATAACTCCTTTTGGAAATACCGTAAGTGTTGCTTGACTGACGGCTTCCCCATTGTCATTTATTGCACGACATATATAGGTACCAAAATCACTCTGATAAACATAAAGTATATGAAGAGCAACATATCCAAATCTGAATTCAGTCATTATTCGGGAACTTGCTTCAATCAATATTCCATTTAAATACCATTCAACTTTAAGCGATGGGTCGCCAATCGGAAGCAGTTTTGCTTCAAATATGGCTCGATCTCCTTCGTTTACCTTTATGTCTTTTATATGTGTCACAAATGTGGGTTTCTCAGTAAATTGAGGTGAATCATCTGGATGTGGTTTGCGAGGAGGTGCTCTTTCTATATGTCTTAAATAAATCGTTTCAGGTTCCGATACGGGTTCTGGCTCTATAACTTTTTGTGGCTTTGGCAAGTGTAAAGACCAAGGTTCAGAGTATTTTTGAGGTTCAACAATTACAAACACTCTAGCTCTAGTCGCAGTACTTCCAGCTTGATTTTGAGCTGTACATTGATACCAACCAGATTCATATGCGGTTAAATGGTTCAAATACAAAGTTGATGAACCCTCATTGGTTTCAATTATTAAATTTGGAGGACGAGAATGAATCTGAACTCCATCCTTCTGCCAAATCATCCTTGGAACCGGTGTTCCTACTGCTCTACAGTGAAGTGATACAGATTCGCCTTCTCTTACATTAACTGTTTTAAATCTTTCGATGAATTTTGGTGCAACGACTTGTTCTCGTTCAATAACTGTTAAATTTACATCAAATCTGCATTCTCCATTTCTATTTCTTGCCACACATGTTATAGTACCAGCATCTTCTAAAGTTGTGAAGGTAATCATCAATGAGTGCACACCTCCTTCATTGATGATTAGTTTATGTGTAGTATCATCAACTAACTGTCGCCCATTCAAGTACCAAAGAACGTCGGGCTGTGGTCTTCCGCCTACTCGACAGTCGAATCTTACCATTTTTCCCTCTGCTACTTCTTGGCTGGGCGGAATTTTGTAAAAGTGAGGTTTAAGAGCTTTGTTAACTGTTTCATCAGTTTCAAAAGTATCTGTTTCCAAAAATTCTTTTCTTTTCAGACTGGTTCTGGCCTCGGATGCCTCGATCACCAAATGAGCGGAGCAAACAGCTTGTCCATAGTTGTTCTCTGCTAACAAAGTATAATAGCCAGCATCTTCTGGTTGAACATTATTGATATATAAGGAAGCAATTCCATTCTCAAAAGAAATTCGATGCCGCTGAGAAGAGTTTATCTTGCGTCCGTTGTGAAACCAATAAGTTTTCGGTGGTGGATTACTTGTTAGTCGGGCTTGGAATGTGGCTTCCGATCCTTCAACAAGTTTACTGTTTCTCGGCTTTTGCAGCACCTGAGGTGCGCTCAATGGTTGATTGGGGATAGCAGGCCGTTCCTGTTCCCAAACTTCGTATTTACTTGTATATTGTCGTATTACGGTTTGCCTAAATTCTTCTTCCCGTAAAAGTCGGTATTCGAAAGTGTCGATTCGAAAGGTCTGTGCGGAAAAAAGTATTATGAATCGCTCGCAAGCGGCGATCGAAATGGCAAACCTCATCGCGACCACTATAGAAAACCGGTGTGTTGGGGTCAAAATATTCGCCGAATTCGGATGAAATCGTTCGATGCATTGTTTGTTGTCCGGTTTCGTACTTTGTGCACACAAAGCTACTCTGTCTATAGTCTTGAGCTGTACGATTGAGAGGCAAGCCATGAGATATTATGTCTCTTCGCAAATGCATCCACAGTTTTCTTTCGTTACGAATGTGTGTATTTGAGGGAACAGCGTTCGGCAAAAGCTGCTTTTATAGTTTGTCTCGCATTTGCATAATTAAACGTACGCAAAACGCATGGCGAAAGCTTTTTAACTAAAATGTTATTTCTGCGAATTAAGGCTCAATTCGATTAAGTGTTTAATTAATGAGAGGTGAAATGCGAAAGAAGAGTGAACGGGTTTTTCTCATTCGAGAAGTGAGCGATAGAGCGGAAGCGATGCATCAATATCGACAGCAATGCTTTGATTCCTTTATCACATCGCACACAATCAATGCAAGCGATTGATGGCAGTTAATTTAACCAAAAAAGTGTGATTGCGATGGAATGCGAGCGAATGCGAGGCTCGCAGTGTGCGATGTTAAGTTGCGCTCAATGCTCGCAAACGATGCGAATGAAGTCTGTCGCAGTGAAACAATTTAAGCGCACTTATTTTTAGTCTGTGTCTGAAAGCTGATTTCGAGCTATTTTTAGTTTGAAAAAGTGCACAAAACTATGCCACATTAAAGTGGGCAAATTAACGAAAACGAAAGCATCACTCACTTTGTTGCTGTGGTTGTTGCTGCTGACGATGAATGTTGACGGTTAGCGATGCCTCGCCGACCGCATTCACCGCAGTGCACGTGTACTCGCCGTCGTCGTCAATAGTTAGCTTTTTAATCGCAAGACTGCAAATCCCACTTTGCGGGTCGTAAGACACAGTTCGCCTGAAAGCAGATTTTCACTCATAATTCGAATGCAACATTCGTTCCCACAGCCTACCTAAGGTCGTTTCGAATGACCATTCCTCTTCTTGTCCAAACCACTTCTGGTGATGGATTGCCGGTCACTTTGCATTGAAACAGTACATCGCCACCCTCCACAAACTGAGTGTTCGAAGGTAGCTTCTCGAACATTGGAGGCGATGCATTTTGCATCCGTAGTGGTGATCTGTTCGAAACATACATTCTAAGTTCGCAATAAAAATTTGTTTTTCAAAATTTTAAAAACAATGTTTTCATTCGTTAAAAGTTTCCGAATTCATTGCAAGAGTTGAATTCTGTTTACATGCCAAATAAAAAGAAGACACGAAACGTTTTCAAAAATAATCAACGTAGGAGTTCACAGAAATTGTCTGTTCGAGAATTTCAACTCTTCGCCGTTTATGTATACACTGCCGTCTCAAATTATGCATCGATAGAGTTTCTTTGCTTCACCTTTTACACTTCGCTTTTTTACACTTTCTTTCACTTATTCAAACGATTTAATTTTTTTCAAAGGTATGCAACCGATGCGTTGTTTTGTTCTTTATTTTGTTCCGTTCAAGTTCACTTATCACAAGTGTATCGATGATCTATTTACAGAACTGTGTGTTTGCATTTTCAAAACGCAATCATTTGCAACTTCCTCGTTTTTGGCAAATTTTGCTCATTTGTGAAAAACTGCGGATTTTGGCAAACTTTTACGTTTTTAATATGAGACAAATGTTTTAAAAACGAATATTGCACATTTGTTTGGAAATAAGTGATAAGTTACACAAAATTTACTCTTTTTACCGCTTGTAAAGCATTGGAAAAAAAATTCGAGCTACAATTCATCATTATCATGTTTCTTTTTCAGGTTTATAGGGAAGTGTAACAGCTAACAATCTTATCAGTGAAAATGTTTCAGTTTTCATTATAAAGCATTTATTTTTGACAAAAAATTAAATAAATAAATAATTCCTATGAACGAGACAAGAAAATAAAACTTTTTTATATATATATATGTAGAAAAATTCGCAACTTTTGCTTAATTGTTAATTTTTGAGAAAAATGCTTGAATTCAGTTTTAAATTCAAATAAATCTGAATTTAAATTTAAAAAAAAGAAGAAACAATAATGGTAAAATTAGTTTCACTATAGTCTTACTAGACTATAAACAAAAACTAATAAAATTGGTGTAAATATCCTTTAATAATTTACCATGATTTTTATTATTAGTAAGTACTATATAACTTAAGCTTCAAGTACTTATTTTTCGTTTAATTTTTTTTTAATATCACGAAATTTTTTTTATCTTATATTAAATACTCATTAGATTACACTGTTTAATTTATTCTTAATAATGTAAGATAAAGAAAATTAGAAGACCAAGAAAACTATTTTCAGTTGAAATTTTTCGAAATATAATCATCTTCTACATGATTTGATATTACTTTAATTGAATATCGATCTGTTTAAGTTACCGGTAAAATAATATTCGAACAGAGTAAATTTTATGGTCAAAGTTTACTTACGCAACCGGCTGTTGAATAACCATCTTAGTTATCGAATTTGACTAGAGTTAAATTGAAATAAAATTTCAAAAATCAAAACAGCGACAAAACTTAAGCGTAAAGCACATTCTAAGTAAATTTACAGCTAAAGTGAGTGCCTAAGTAGGGAACCGTTTCTGAAATAAGTTAGAAGCTGAGAGAAACACAGATCACAAAAATATTAAATGCGTGGTGAATAGTGAGAATAACTTATGCGGTGACATGCGCCTGTTTCTTTCCAAAGATTCATTCGACTATAATTAGCACTTATCCATTGCAGCGACTATCGTTTTTCATCCCATTTTTGGATGTCTTTAATCCTGCCTCTTTGCTCCAATGCTCTCATACCACTTCTTGGCCTCTCGATGCTCAGCAAATACTCCTTTGCGATGAAACTTTTACTCCAATTATATCGTTAGATTTCTTGTGTGAATATTCTTATATTTGGGATGCAACAAAATCATTTTGCACGAAAGTTTGCACAATGATTTGTTCTGAGATAATTCTCTTGTGTGAAATTAAAGTTAAAAAATTTCATGATTTTATGCGTCTGAATCGGAGCGATTAAACGAATAGATAAATGAAGAGATCATCACTTAAAATTTCGCACACCCACTTGCAGTTTAAAATTTTGCTTCCACAGTGCAGTTTCCTTGAAAAAGATTATTTGGTCTTTTTCACTATTTTTACTCGCGTTTTTAAGCAAAACTTTGTATTTATTTTTCCAAAATAAAAATGCTGAAAAACGAATTCGACTTTTCGACTATTTTTAAAGCTTTTTTATTTCAAAAATGTCAGAAAATGTCCTAGAAAATTATGAGCATTTTCGAATTTTTATTACGCATTTTAAATCCGATGCTAATGAGAATTTGATTTGATGATTATTTTGCACCAAGTTTCTCCTTACATTAATTTATCCTGATGTTAAAACTTTTTACACCATTTAATAAATTGACATCATCGTGAACAATCGATCCTTGTTTGCGATTTTTCTCGTGGAAATTATTTGGACAAACATTGTTGTTTCATTGCCCTGTTGCGTTGATTTGTTTTGATCATAACATGTTTTCCGACTTCCGACCTTCTTGCTTGAATTGAACTTTATAAATTCTTCGAGATATTTATTTTTTATTATCAGACGTATATAAAAAAGTATTTTAGAGGTTTATAAAATGATTTTAATTCCTCTATTACTTATCTATTATTTATTTTATTTTTTCTGTTTTTGCATCCAAAAGCAACAATTATGCTTGATGACAATGTAAATGATGTAATAAAAGATATAATTAGCAAGTTTAATCACATATACAAAACTGTTTCATGTGCAAGCATCTGATAGCGAAATTCAAGATCAAAGTAATCATTGACATATAAAAATGAACATGAAAACAAGGAAAACAGAATTTCGAAATAAATTATTATCACAAAAATTATTATTCGGATACCATAGAAACCAATCATTATGAGTTTATATTTAAAGCTCTCATTTTTAAAAATCGCTCAAAATTTTCACTTATATTTTTATTGAAATTTATTACGATCAACTTCTCCAAATGTTGATTTAAGTAGGCTAAAATCTTGTCAAAATAGAAATGGATTGTAAAAATGAAAATCAAAGCAATTTTCAAATTTGTTTGATATATAATCATTAGAGATGAACATTTATATCCTCCACATAATTTTAAAGGAACACTCATAAGAAAGAAGGTATAAAATTATAAACATAACAATACTAAAAATGTTTAAATATGAGCATATTAATGACACATAAAACACAAACACAAACACATAAAAAACACATAATTTGGAAAAGATCCAAGCATTAGAAATAATTTTCTTTTTAAAAAATTATAAATCTCTTATAATCGAATACTTTTTTATTAAAATTTTTCTTCCTTTAACTATTACAAAGCGGTAAACTTCGAAACTTAGTATTCAAGAAAAATCAACATCACAACCAATGCGCAAAAACTCAAAAGAACAGTTTTTTAAGTAAAAGAAAACAGTTTAAATGACTCTTGAACTTGTTAATTTGTTAGTTAAGACAAGAATTACGATCAAAGACAGAGGCAAAATTTTTTATGCTAGATTAATTTCAGTGAAAGATCTTTTTTAAAATATTAGTGTATTTTTCACTACAAAAATTACAACTGAAAAGATTGAAGTATATCATCAATCAATACAACTGATTTCTTAGATAAAATGAAAAATGACTTTTTACAATAAATAAATCGTTTTGGCACCACATAAAACACCACCAAATTTTAAATTTTTAACCACATATTTATCCACATAATTTTGAGTTTTTAACCACATAAATGTTCGTCTCTACTTATGAGGTTCCATATGCTAGAATAAGATTTGAGGAAAATTCATTTGTTTATTCTATAATCAAAGAATTACTTCAAAAATTATATTTGAATAATCGAGTACATTTGAGAAATTAAAAAGTGCAATCCTTGACTATTTCAAAATATTTTTATTTTCAATGATAATTATCTTTATTCTTTCTTTCAAATTAATTATCGCTCATTAAATGGTCAACATATCTAAATTCCACATCATAGAGATTATCCTTATCATAGATAACTACAGAGATAAATGCATCCGCGGAACATGATAAAGTATGCAATTGGCACTGTGTGTATTATCCTTCGAATTAGTCGTGTCGTATGATTTCTCTTGCTTTCAATAGTAGCAAGTCGGTACCTTCATGTCACCTCTGTGCAACATAATCAACATTGTTAAAATTAAAATTGAATTGTATATTTTCACTTAAGTGAATATTAATATTACTTAATTAGCTTTTGAAATAAACTCCATCATTATCATTCAAAGCTGAATTGCTTTTCCTCAAATTTGAGTATTGATACAACACTTATTCTTAATTTTAAAAAATTAATGAGCAAAATTATTGTTTGAAAACAGAATAAAAAGTTGAATTTATTGAATTTCATTCAAAATAACCTCAGCGACGTTTGGAGAAATGAAAAATTAAACCTTTGTTATTCAACAGCTCACTTATCGGTATCTTAAAAAACCTATGGAAAATTAAATTCGGAATTTTTTTCAATAGATATTTCGTCTTAAAATCCGACTAACTCTGTATTCCGAGATAATTTTTGGCACATCGATGTGGAAATTTTTAGCTAAAATTTTTGTCAGATTTTCTTAGCTGTTTTATAAATAAGATTTAGACTGCAGTATTTTAACTATATGTTCGGTTGTATAGCTGGCCATGGAAATACATTTTCACTCTCCCTACCTATCTTTCCAAAGATTCTAATCTTATCCCAATCCCACTTCCGAAGAACATTCTCCCTTTCCAATCCCGCTCCTGATACAAAAATTCCTACATTAACTCAGCTACTATTTATTGTCGCGCTTGATTTTAATGATCCGACATCAAGTCACGTCAAATAGCTGATAAATTGAACAAATTAATTAATTTCAAAGGGCTTTTTTAACAATATTAAACAGTTAATAAGAATTTAAAAAATCGGGATCGGGATTTCCAGGAATCCCCTTCCTAACCCGACTTTTCGTCGTACGGGGCTATGTGGATTGGGAGGGAGAGGCATCGTGATCGAGTGCGAGGATTCTGAGAATGCAATTGTCCTTCCCTATTTTAAATATTAATTCCGATATGAAGCCGATTAAAATGAAATACATTGTGTAAATTTCAAAAGCATATTCGAATTTTTGTGAATAAAATGCAAATAATGATTGGTAAATCTACAGCAGACGCCAAAAGAATCGTTCATCCTATAACTTCAGGTTGGAGTAATACTAGGATGACGCCACAAAATGAAAGATTTTTGCCTTCTGGTATACAAACTGCGATTTTTAGGAGATTTATTTGATATCTGCGCCGTAAAATTGTCAAAGCTGCGTTTTTTAACGAAAAACTATCTCTACCTCTAATTGTTATAAAATCATCGATTTTTTTCAGCAAAAATTTGAATGGACTCATTTTACAATTAAAAATATTCATTTTTTACGTGGGTGGCCACATTTAAACACCGAACTTTTTAAACAAATCCTTATCACGACATCTCCAAGCAAATCACAAAATTTATAATCATTTATTTTCGAAAAACATCTTGTATTACTTCTTACACTTTGGAAAGCTTTAAATAAACACGCTCTCCACGTTTCTAAATCGAGAGAATTTTCACCGACGTTTGAAAAAGTGTTTTCAATAAATTGCATTTATAATTTTATTCGTCGGATTTCAAACAAACTTTTTTATTTTTTTATTCGACAAAATCCTCGCTTTTAAAACTTACTCACTGTTATTTTGATTTCATTTGAAAATAAAAATCGCTTAATCGCTTTTCAAATTAGTCCTCCTGAATCAGGAGTCCTGATGTTTTGAGTACTTTCAAACATTTTACTTTTAATTGAAAACTTAGTTGCGTGCGCTTAATTAATTGTTTACAATTGAATACTTTTATGTAAAAAGAGGATATCGACTTTCTTTAAATAACTCGCGATTTCTTCAATCAAATTAAATGATTTTAAATTATGTCATTGTG
>NCKU01002568.1:0-18556 GCA_003675995.1 Dinothrombium tinctorium | reverse complement strand
CTGTTGTCAGTAAAATATCGCGGTCCGGTTTCAGCCGTGCGGATTCAGCGTTTTTATCGAAATCCGATTAAAAACACTATTTCACCCTTTGCCAATTTGCTTTGCAAGCTTTAAGCATCATAATCATTTCAAATTTAGTGAGCAATTGCATTTTTGAGCATTTTTTATAAACTAAGAATTAATGCTAAAAGATTGAATAAAACATTTGACTAATAAGCCACTGTCCTGGATTTATCGCGAAACACTAAAAACCCGTAAAAACCACCATTACCAGTTCGAGTAAAGAATCCAGTTTAAATTTAATTCTTTTACAGGATGAAAACAAGAAATAAATCTAAGTAAAAATTAGGGAGCCAAACGTTACAGTTTTAAGACGTAGTCCCGTGACCATAACCGTACGTTGCCGGTTACAAAGCGCCTACAAAAGGTTGTAAAACGATTTCGGTTACAAGATGGTTACAGAAAAAAAAAAGATTTTGTTATAATTATTTTTTTGTGGAAAAGAGAAATCATTTTGCTTACATTTAAGCAAATCACAACGTTCTCGATAGCAATCGTCTATCAGCTCAATATAAAAAGCTAAGAAGAGTGCGAATTTGGCGAAAAGTTACTTTTAACTATTATTGTGTTGGTTATGGTCTGCCGTTGTTGATGCTTTTTCCTATCGTTACGTTTTTTGAGACGGTTACGGTAAACCGCACGGTTAAAAGCCTTACGGTCCGATTACGGTTTTAACATGAACAAACTTTTGGAACCGTTTCGCTTTCTAGTAAAAAGTAATATAACAATTAAATGCGGCCTTTACCGAATTTGCGTTAGCAAACAACAGACTCAAACACGAAAATTTAAACTTAATAACTTAATTTAAATTTAATAACTTTATTTCTCATTCAAATACACATTTTAAACTGATTTGTTTAATTTACAAAAACTCTTGGCATCCAAATGCGAAGTGCACGGGTCGCTAACTTCCTTTTATTTGCACTCTACGAGGTTGTCTTACAAGGGGAACTTTCACTGGAAAAACTGCTGCAATTATGCTGGACACCTCCGATGGTACCTTTGGAACTTTTAAGTCTGCTGCAGGCAGTGTTCCAACAGTAAGAACAATGGCTTCCAGTAGAACAGCAAGAAATCCGGATTCCGGTCGTACGAAATTAATCGATATCACCGATTTTTTAAGGGTAATTTATAACGACCGAGTTTTTCGAGCTCACCAGATGCATTTATCGAATGAGACCCACCAGTCAAAGTATTTTTCACCGTTGAAGTATCGAGTTATGAAAACATTTTTAAATTATTTTACCAAATGCCAAATCTTTCGAACAAGTTTTTACAAATAAAAAGTTTTTACCTTTTCCCTATGCCACATTTCCATTTTTTTTTTTACAGATTTCTCGACTTGGATTTTTTTTATATAATCAAGTGAGCTTATAAATTTGTAATATTCAATTATTAAAAATATTAAAAATTTTGAGAATTAAAACAATTTTTCTCTATTTTCTCTACGCGTTGGAATTGTTTTTCCGCGAACTACATCAGCCTCATTTTTTGTATGCAATATTACGTACGTAGATAAGAAATGTTCATTAGTTTTACACAACTAATTTTCACTCACTGTTCAATGCTAACTTTGAATGGAGACGAATTTTCAGATTCGATTTAGATTTCAACGTTACGAACAATTTGATTGAAATCATTTTGTTCGTGACAATTTCGGTTTTATCGCGATTCGTGTCAAGACGGTTTTGCGGCGTTGATTGAAACGAGAGAATTGAAAAAATGTTTCGTTTACTTTCAATCGAAACTAACGGCGGAATGAATGCGAGACGAGTGAAGACGTAATGAAGAGACGGTGCGAAGCGGCGAGCAATGGACGACGACATATACGAAAGGTTCGAAATCTCGAATTGGGATCTCGAAAACGAATTTAACCCCAAAAGATACCGAAAGCGAGTGTCGAAAAAACAGCAAATATATGGTAAGTGTGCTCTGCGTGCATTTCGCAGCGTTTCACACCTCTTTCTGCAGGCATTTGGGCGAGCAGTGAAAGCGAAGACGACGACGATTCGAAATCGAAGTCAAAAGCGCCCATCAATTTCGTCAGCGGTGGTTTCAAAGACAGCACTGAGAACCAAAATGAAGAGCGATCGGATAACGAACAGCCCGAAGTACCGCATAGCTTTGGAGTCGAGCGAAAGCAATTCGCCGAGAAATCCGTTTCCGAAACCGCAGGTTTGCGTCATAAAAACAGACTCAATCCGAAAGACGCTGAATTCGGCAAATGGGAAGCGCACACAAAAGGAATCGGAGCAAAGCTGTTGAAGCAAATGGGTTATCAGCCTGGTAAAGGTTTAGGCAAAAATCTTCAAGGAATCGCCACTCCAATCGAAGCGACCAAAAGGCCGGGTACTGGTTCTCTCGGCTTTTACGGTCCTGAAAAGAAAGTCGATGATGAAAAGTTGTCTAAAATAGCGGGAAAAGCGGACAGCAAACAAAGGAAAAAAGCAAATGCTGAGTCAAAACACAAGGCCCAAACCAAATACGTTTTCAAAACGGTGGACGATATTCTAGCCGAGAGCGGCGTTAATTTAAATTTTGACGAGAGCGAACTCAGCAAAACCAAAGTGATAGATATGACTGGACCTCAGCAGCGAGTTCTTTCAGGTTATCATGAAATCAGTAAGAAGCCATCAGATGAAGAAATAGCAAAACACAAAGAAATTTTTGTACAGCCTGATCTAGAAAATAATGTTGAAATGTTGTTGAAATTGAGCGAAGAGGCGATAATAAAAAGTTCTCGAGAAATGAAACGTGAGAAAGATAAGATCGAGAGTCTGGAAGAGGAACAAACAAGATTGAAAAATGTCATTTTTGAAGAAAAAAGAAGGGTTGCCAACCTGGAAAGAGTGATCAAATCTGTCACAGAAATGAACGATAAGTACTCATCTCATGGCATAAGTTTAGAATATGTGTTAGAATTTTGCAATAATCTCTACAACGACTTTTCAGTGGACAAAAATGTTCTCAGTGAAATTATTTCTTCATTTTTGTTCCCTCTCATTGAAAAAGAAATCAGTTCGTGGAAAGTAATCGAAAACCCTCATATTTCATTTTCCTTATTCAAAGCAGTAAAATCTTTGCTTCTTAAAATTGACGAAAATTTATACGAGACTTTATTGTGGGATGTTTGGATGCCTGTGGTTCGACGAAAATTGATCGAATGGAACTCTATTCGTCGTTGCGATGAAATAATCAAATTTCTGGAAACTTGGAAACCATTATTGCCTAAATGGCTCATCACCAACATAATGGAACAAATAATTATTCCACGAATCGAATTAGAAGTTGATGCCTGGAATCCTTTGACCGATACTGTACCTGTTCATTCTTGGGTTCATCCGTGGTTACCATTAGTTGAAGATGCTTCATTGGAGAGTGTTTACATTCCTATAAGACATAAATTATCAAATGCATTAACTAGCTGGCATCCCAGCGATTGTTCAGCAAAATTGATTCTTCAGCCGTGGAAAGAAGTATTTAGCGCTGGGACGTGGAATACTTTTCTGTTGCAAAACATAGTACCGAAACTTGAAATAGCAATGCAAACTTATGACATTAACCCTCAAGCTCAACGACTCGATGTCTGGCAATGGGTTATGGCATGGGAAGAAATGTTGCCATCTTCCGTAATCTGTAGTATCCTGGAGAAATATTTTTTGCCAAAGTGGTTACAGGTGCTTTATGATTGGTTGTGCAACAACCCTAACTTTGATGAAGTCAGTCGGTGGTATACAGGATGGAAATCTATGTTTTCTGAGAAACTGCTTAATAGCCTCACCGTAAAAGAAGCCTTCGACAGAGCTCTACAAATGATGAATTGTGCAGTTTCCTCACCCATAGGAATGGCAGCGTATAACTTCACACCTTTCCTCAGCGAAGCGCCGGAAGTTCCGCGATTCTCCACGCAGCCCTCATTTGTACAGAATCACGCATCGCGAATGAATTCAAATCCAAATTTCAAACATTTGATAGAAAGAAAAGCCGAGGAACACGCAATTTTATTTATGCCGATAGCCAATAAGTATCAAGAATCGAAGCAAGTATATAAGTTCGGTAATTTAACCATTTATATCAATCAACAAGTCATATTCGTGTACAAAGACGGACAATGGATACCGATATCATTACAAGCTTTAATAGATTCTGCTCTCGAATCAAATGTGTAAAGGCACTGTACACAGGAATGTGAAATAAAAATCATTCTCTTCTCAAATTATCCAATCTTGCTTGCAAGTCGGCGTCCGCGTCTGCTGCCACTGCTTGACCTTTGCCTGCTTGAGCCGTGGCTGTGGCCAAAGAACTGCCACCTTCGGGCAGTTCAGACAGCTTCTGATTAAGTGAAATTCCGATTTCATCGAGCACCTGAGTGACAATTGCTTCGGTCTCCTCCTCGTCGTCCTCGTCACCGATTGCGTCATCAATCACATCATTCATCATATCTTCTTTCATATCCATTATTTCCGACTGTTTCTCGAATTCTTGCATTATTTTCTGAATTTGTGGTAAATTCATTTGCCTATTCATCGATTGCAAGGCTCGTGTCACTCCTTTCATTGCCATCGCCATGGCGTTTTGCGATCGCAATGTTTGCACTTTCAAAGAAACTGCTTGAATGTTGGTCTTCATAAGTATGAACTTCTTTATATAGCGACGTGTGCGAACTAAGTCTTTGGCCATCACTTTCACTGATTCCATCTGATTGTCTTTAGCCATTTTCTTGATATCGGCGATCAGTTTCTTCTCCTGCTGTTCCATTTTGCTGCGTTCGCGTTCCAAGTCGCGGATCGCTTTGTTCAGCATTCGCTGATTCTGTCGAAGCAACTCTTCGGGCGTCTTCTTGCGTCCGAACAGCCACTCCATTGTTGCGGGCGCAGTGTTTCAGACTTCACTCAAATCGACTTTCAATTGTTTACTCTTCGCTGCCGTCTGCGTCCCGACTTCGTGAGTCACTTTCGGGGACCACTTTCGAAGTGCGACCGCGGTTCGAACGCGAAACGCTTGGTTCGCGTTGCGGCGACACCCGCACTCGACGGACACCGGCGGGCGGCTGCTGAGCGAAGAATTCGGGGCGCGAAACCCGAGACCGCGAGACGTGCGAAGGCGGCCGGCGGGAGACTGAGTTGCCGCCCTCTGCCGGCGAGTGCGGAAGGAGCGAACACAGCAATGGCACTTTTGTTAACTCCATGTTTTCGCAGAATTCGTCTGCCATTTAACTGCCGTTTTCGCTGCGTTTAAACTCGAGTCGAACGTGTTTCGCACTCAAACACACGCTTCTGTGTAGTGAGCGATTGATTTGCGAACAGCCATGTTTTGGGAATTTCAGGGAGCGATCGTTTCACAGATCGACACGTTATTAGAGAATGAGGTGAGTTCTCGTCATTCGCTCGCTTCGTTCGCGGCTTAAACTCGTTGCGTTCGTCGACAGAGTGTCACACTCACGGAATTGATCGAAGAGGACGACATTTTGCAGGAATGCAAAGCCTCGAATCAGAAACTGCTCTGTTTGTAAGTAATGCCGTTTCGTGTCGAAAGGGTTAATCACAACGATTTTTTGACCAAAGTTTAACCAAACCTGAAATTATGGAGCAGTTGGTAACACTTATCATCACCGAACCTCCGGAAGAAAGTGATGAAAAAATGAGGTACAAGAAAGCGAACATTGCCTGTGAATTGTTGACAAGTGATGTTTCATCAATAAACGAGGCCTTAATATCGAACAGCTCTCTGCTCAATAAGTTGTTCTCGTTTATTGAGTGCGGGCATCAATTGAATCCTTTGTTGGCAAGTTTTTTCAGTAAAACAATGAGTTTATTGTCTGTTAAACGGTGTGATGCTCTCTTTGAGTTCTTAAAAACTAAAGAAGATTTTGTCATTCACGTGATCAATCACATCGAAACATCCGCTATAATGGATTTTTTACTTAAGCTGATTACAGCAAGCGACAACCTTGTCCTCAGAGCGGCAATCACTAAAGTAAGTATTTTAAACTTTCACACTATTCACCATTAAGTTTTATCATGTTTAGTGGCTTCATGAAAAAGATTTGATACGAAGGTTGATTTTAATATTCAAAAGCGAATACAGTTCCGAGGCACAGGCAAATGCCGCACAGTTTTTGTGTGATTTAATCAAAGCCATACGAGATCATCAGTCCTCTCTTCAAGAAAAAGCAGAACCAGATTTGCTTTTACAGGACATTGAGTCGTAAGCTACTTTATTTACAATTATCCTGTTTTAACCGTGTGCCATTTTAGAACCTCCACTATTAGTGAGCTTTTAAACGAAATGTTCAATACTCGAACCGAAAGCAGTATTGTCAATGGTATAAATATATTGCAATCTTTATTGGAGTACAAACGTCACTGGTATGTTTTGAAGTATAAACTGTTAAATAAACTAATGTATAACCTATTTAATTAGCGCTAATATTCAGCAACAAGCTCCAATTCAGAGCAATATGCAAACACAGAATAATGATTTCGAAGGCATCCCCACAAATTTATGTATAGCTTCAAATCCGATGTTCACAAGAATGGACTTATCAGTTCCCGACCAAATGACTGCTTTGGATGCTGAACGTTTGTCAAGAGGAGTACGCAAAGCGCATGCAGCTATAATTCCACGCTTGAAAGATTTTCATTCAGTTTTGTTAAATCCACCTCTTCGATCACCAATTCACACTACGATCGGCGTCATTGAGAAACCTTTGGGTGCAACTAGACTCGAAGTTGTACATTTAATACGAGCTCTTTTGAGCAGCAACAATCCAGAAGTGAATCAAAAACTTAGCGAACTAAAAACAGTACATGTTTTAATTGACTTATTTTTCTCATATCCATGGAATAATTTTCTACACACGCAAGTGGAACAAAGTATTAAGTCTATTTTGAACAACTCGAAGTCTAACTCTCCTGTCACATCTCCGACGCCGAATGATGATATCTCAAACTTACCATCGTCTCAAGAGACTACAATTCTTTTAGTGAAACAGTTGTTTAGTGATTCTCAGCTCATTAAACGAATGTTGGATGCTTGGGACTGTTTTAATAATGAAGAAAACAAACAAAAGCAGCCGCGACCAGGTTACATGGGTCACATAATCAAAATTGCCAATCATATCGTTGCGAGTAAAGATCAAGAAGTTGTCGCGACTGAATTGCAAAACCTCAGTGCCGAATACAGCTCAAAGTGGAATCGTTTCGTTAACGAAACGCTTGCAGAGATAAACAAGAGAATACAAACGCCGTTGGTTAACGAAATTCCCACTTCTGCTCCTTTCGATAAAAATTCCATCAGGCAACAAGAAAATGCTTTACAACAGGTATAACATTCAAATTTAAAAATGTATTTTAAAATTGTTTTCAAAGGCTTTTATCGAGTATCAGATGCAACAAATGACTAAAAGTTTATGCACTCAAATTGAATTTAGTGCCGCAGAGTTCACTGAGATCGATGAAAACATTCAGTAAGTACTAAACATCTCGAGCAGTCGCCACATTCTCTATTTTCTCTAGACCTCAGGTTGACCATTTGTCTAAAGTAAATTTTAACCTCGAAAGCCAATTGGTGAGACAAGCTTCTGACACACTTTCGTTAAGTTGTGATCTTTTACAGCAAGAATCTACCAAAACTGTCGACTTGTTCGAACAAATGTGTGCAGAGAGAGTTAAAACAAGTTTAGATAGTAATAGCAGCGACGAAGAAGATCTATGGGAAGATAGAGATATAAGCTTTACTCGTTCGACTGTTACAGAACATAAAAGTCAAAATTCTTTCAAAGAACCTTATGGAAGCAACTCTGCCGACGTCACCGAGATTAAAATGGATGTTGACCAAAGTGATGGTAAATAATTCTGAATCGTTATCTCTTTGATTGTTCAATGATGAAACACTAAAAGGGAAAAACTGAATTTCTCCATGTGGCTTGTGCTAGATAGTATCTGAGAGAAATATAACTTTCTTTACAATATGCACATTTTGGATTCTACTCTACCAGTTTTTTCTGCAGTGTGGAACGATGTATCCTCTCCATCTGTAGCAAATTCTTCAATTGAAACCGATCCATGGTCGACTCCGAAAGTCGAAAAGAAAGAAAAATTTGATTCAGACTCGTGGGCTGATTTTAGCAGCTTTACCACAGCAGAGTTTCCACCATCTCAACCACCACCAAATATCTGCATATCATCAGTGTCTTCGATGATGCCGTCTTCCTCAGAAATGTCATGTTTCCCTACAGGTAAGCACTGCCACAGTCTGAAGTTTGCGTCACTGATCGATAGCTTTCTCAGAAGACGCTGGTGGTGCGCCAAATGTCGCGGTCGCAGAGGCGACTGATAGTAGCAAAGATCTCGCAGATATGAGCTCTGCAATATCGAATGTATCCGAAGAAAAGGGTAACAATTTGTCATCAAACATTGATAGCAATGTACTCAACGGTCCTCATTAACTTATTCGAATAAATAATATAAATGATAAAAGAGTGTATAGTTTGTTGATGAAACCAAAGAAATACTAATCATGCATCGCAAAGCATGTCACTGTAAAATTTCTCGTATTATTTAATCGATTTCGAACGAGAGTTAGTGAGGTTAAAATGTGTATTCAAAGTACCGATGTTTGGTAGTTTGGTTATTCACGACTGTATCACATCACATCAGACTCAAAAATAAAAGTATGCAATGTGTAGAAGTGAGTACATCGATTGCTGTTCAGTGCTGTCGCAATGCTCAGTGAAGAAGCCTACAGTGCAGCGATCGATTGCTTGCACTTATTTTCGTGAAACACTGTTTCCTCTCAAATTTACGATCGCTTATCCTTTGCCTCGCCCCATGCCATGTTTGCGTTATGCTTCAAGCGCTCGGGTGCACTTTGCGGCGTATGAGAGTCACCCGTTTGATTGCTCAGCACCACGAAGCGATTAGTGAAGCGATTCGAGCGACGATTAATAGCGACATTGAAGCGAGAAGCGCTCATCTTTCGCCACAGACGACTTTGCAGCGCGCTTCTTCCGGGTATTGATCGCTGAGGAGTCAACGACTTCAAACAGAGAAGAGGGAGAAGCAGAAGCTTCCCTCTACTCATCCACTCTCACTGCGTTTCTGGTGAGCTTTCGGTTTGTGTGTTGCGATCCGTTTTCGCAACGATTGCAGTGAAAGCGAAGCCTGTATCGCTCATCCCTTCTGACCTTAGCCCGCCAATGTCCTACTTTCACTTTCCGCTTTTCTTTAATGTGTGTTAAGTAAATGCCAACTCGCCGTGCTTTCACGTTCGCTCAGTTCGCGATCTCTGCGATTGCCGCCAAACGCATCGTCTCGACTCTGTGCGCTACCATTTCTCGTCGGTGAGGTGACTGTAGTCTGACTGTAGTTTTCTCGCTTTAGCGCGAAGCCTTAATAGTGAATCGCGCTTAAATCTCTTTCGTGTCGCGCTGCAAACCGGCGAACGGACGGGTATTCGGACAGCGTGCGACCGGCGATTGCTGCCTCGGACACTGCGGTCGGCGAAACTGAGATTGCGTATTCGAATGGGCGTTCGTTCGTCGGACAATAGTTTTCGAGCTCTCGTGTTTCGAAACTTTGATTTTTAATCAATTTCGCGCGATTTCAATTAAACAATCGTTCGCGGCATTGTTTGCGAGCGGAGAGCGGAATTCGAACGACACGTGGCGGTGTCCGCTCGCAGCGAAAGGTAAGTGATGCCTCTAACATTGCGAAAGGGCAGCGCGACGAGAAGGCAGCGAGCAGAACGAAGAGCGAAAGCGATCATTGATCTCTCTCTGTTATGGTTCTTTGACCCTGTCAACGAATGCCGCTCTAGCAGTGAACGCGGCAATGGTGTGTGCGTTGCTTGCGTTCAGCGAACGGTGCGGTTTCGGCATCGATTTGCGCGAATTCACCACTCTTTGTTCGCTGCCCTTCGCTTTGGCATTGAGAGAACGACTGTAGAATGCGGAGAACGCTCGTCGCTATTACAGTCGCGCCGTGAACTGAATGCAAGAGAAAGTAGGTCACTGTGCCTAACATTCTTGTGTCCTCTTTGAGTTGCTGCAAAGTTGGCATCTTTCTTGCGTTCGCCTTTCGCAAAGCGACTGCCAATTTCGCTTATTTCTCCTCTCTTTCGTCTCTTCGAACAGAAGTGATGCTTGCGAACGATTGTCAGTGAGTAGAGTGCGGAAACAGCGAAATGTTCAGCTTTCATAAGCCTAAAATCTATCGCTCAATTTCTGGTTGCTGCATTTGCAAAGCGAAGTCGTCCAGTTCCCGATTCACCGACAGCAAGAAGTACGAAGCCGAGTTCGAGAAGTGCTTTCGCATCACCGAGAAAAGGTCGGGCGAAATCTGCAACGCTTGTGTTCTTCTCGTCAAACGTTGGAAGAAGCTGCCTCCGGGAACGCAACGAGATTGGAGACATGTCGTCGACGCCAGGGCAGGTCCCGGAACCAAGTCGCTGAAGAACGTCAAGCTTAACAATAGTACAACGAACACTGTCACTGCTGTCCTTTCTTCACCTCAAAGTCACAAAAAGCATCAAAAACCAAAGAAGCTGCGGTCAAAAGTTGATTTGTCAAGTGACAATACAGGTATCGATTTCTGTTCAATATCTCGTCATTTCATCTCTTTACTCGCAGTTGCTGAAGATGCATTGAATGACAGCTCCTCTACAATCAATCAGATCGCTAATTTTAATGGGAGCGACTCCTCCGAAATTGAGGAGGACGAAGACGAAGATGAAGATGAGGACGACGATGATGACGACTATTTGTCTGAAGATTTCGAAGGCGGCGGAACTGCAAAGCGAAAAATTCGGAAACGAAGTACCTCAAAAAGCAACAAATCAAACATTTTGAGTCGCAATTCATCAAAACACACCAATAAACGCAACAAAAGCTTAAAAGCAAGTGGAGTCTCAAAGATATCCTCCTTTTTGGATATGTCCTTTTGGAGAAAGTAAGTCTATGCAATGAATTGAGCCAAAATTAATTTCGTTTTTAGGGAGAAAATATGCTGCGGAATCATTTTTAAAGGACCCGACAATGAAGTCTTGATTTATCCTAAATTATTAAAGCCTTGTTCTTGTCGGAAGAGTGCAATGAAATCACCGACAAATGGAAGCGGAAGCAGCGACAGTGGATCTGTCAGTTCGGTGTCACCGATTGAAGAAGATACAAACAGCAATGCTAGTAGCAGTAATAATTACACTATTTAACAAGAATAGTTTTTAGGTTTTTAATTTCTCAGTATTTTCATTTACCACTATTTATTTTAATTGTTAATGGACATTTGACCATTAAGCCACTTACTTTTAGATCTCAGCGTTGAAGCTACTCTTAAATTTGAATACTTTTCTTTATTTTTGGTTAGAAGTCCTTTAATTTGCTCAGCGATGAAAAATCTCCTCATTGTTTTCGTGATTTCTTAAATCGTGGCAATGAGAATGTTTCAAAGAAATAATTCACAAAACACAGAATACTAAGAGTATGAAACGGTCCTTCTTTGGCTTTTGAGCCCAAGTTGAAAAAAGCCAGTTTCAATGTGTTCATACATAGTAAAAGTGACATTCTAATTATACTCCAATAGCCTTAAACATGTAGGGTGAGAACTGTGTTCGCTTACGCTTGATCGATGTGGTGAAGAAACAAATTCTATTTTCTATTTCAATATAATTTCAAACAAAATGTTTCTGTTTCTTTCACCTCACTACTTGATTGGTAAAGAAGACCGGTGATTTACATCGCTTGTTAATGCAATTTTATTATTTGAGCGATCGTTCGAGAGGATATGAGATGTTTTGCGTGTAGCAAGTTTAAGAATGTCAATATATCTGTAATGTAAATAAAAATGGTTCTAATTGAGATTATTAGCTAGTCTTCACAAACTTGATTTAATGCAATTTTTGGATTTAAAGGGTATTTGGATATTTTACTATTAAACATTAATATATTTACGTATTGTATTGTATTTATTGTTTTTTTTCGACTTTTAAACTATTGTGAAAAGTTGCACATTTACTCATTTAGCTTTCCTACTTACTACAAACGAATCACTGCCATTCAAATAGCAACTGTCCCTTTAAAATCATCGTTCGTGTAAATAATTTGTTTCGAGCAGGAAGGAAAAAATGGAAACTGAAAACCGGTGTCACTCGACAAATATTCACACAGACAATGTTATTGTAATTATTAATAATCGATGCATTTTGTGTCCGTTTTCACAAATGCAAAGTTGCATAATTTTTAATGTAAAATTTTACCCCATGTAACGTTTATTCTTCGCCTCGTTCACTTTATTATCATTTTGAACGAAGCGCTCGTTGAATTCTAAATTTGTGTGTCCTTTTCCGAGCATATGTCTAAATTTTTAATAAAATAAAAAGCGATAAAATTCAAAAAGCGAAACTCTCTCAATCACTCGTCAGCGAAATATGAAATTTTATTTTCGTTTTTTGTACTTTTTTATAAAATTAAGTGTAATTTTTAACTATTAATAATTTGAAAGTGCATAACTTACGATATGTTGCATTTGGTGATCGAAATGGAGACTAGACTCAATGTTATAGCTTTCATTAAACATGTACAGTGTTTATAGATGTTTAACTCGTTTGCGTTTAAATAATAAATAATACCGGTTGATTGACCCAAGTTAAACAGTGTATCGAATACTGTCTCTCAGCATCTTTTAACGATTGAATCTGTCGCTTGAGATCACGGTAAGTCACCACGAATTAAAATGGTAAAATGGTAACTGATTCAACTGCTTAACTGAGTTATCGAGTTTAAAAGTTAATGTCTTGAACGTCGGTCGGCGTTTCAGGCTGCCCTGAGTTCACGTTTAATATCACAGATTTAGCCACCGTTTGGTTTACAATGGTTTGAGTTGCGGCGAATTTCGACACCAACAGATTGTTCGACTCGCTTGCTGGTTGAGCGCTGAGTTTTTGCTTGAAAAGCAGCTGAGAGTGAACCGATAATAAGTCTTCTATTTTCTCCACTATACAATGAATCAAACTCTGTAAAAACACGGCGTTAGTTTCAAGCAACTTTTGCGATAGTATAAATGTGAACTCACCGAGTCAATGCCGGTTATCTGCTCGAGTAATGAAACCAATTGCGTTAATGTGTTCCATGGCTTGTTTGGCCATTTAAGTCCATTTATAGCTGTCGCTAAGCATGAAGTGGCCAAAACCGAAGGTGCGTATGATGAGAAGGAAATCTCTGTGAAAGAATAGAGTTCAAGTATTAGAATGATGCTATGCGCTTGGAATGGCAAACGATTATAAGATGTGTGCGGATATTTGGCATTCGAAGCATTATAGAAGTGAATCATAAATTAGTTTTCGTCTAAATGACAACAGTCCACACGAATTTTCACAAAGGAAGGGAAAGAGTATCTGTTCCCCGCATTCAAATTTCTACAGCAATTTGAAAGTTCTTCCTGTTAGGAACAGCTGCGCGCCTTTTTTCAAAGCGCTCCTTTCCTGTCCCTAGACTTTTGGAGGGATATTTTGGAGGGACTTTTTCAGCTACATACGCGGCCGAATTTAACACCTGCTTTTCTTCATTCACCTTAGTCAATAACCTCGAAGAACCTACTTAAGCAATAGCTGAATCGAGTGCCATCAGAAACGAGTTCAATTACATTCACATAGAACTCAATTAGCGAAACCAAACTAACACAATAACAATTTACAGATGGAAAACAAGTGGTGAACCATTTACCAATTTACCGTTTTAGCTGTTTTTGTTTTTGTTCTGTTTGCACTAATTAATTCACTTAATGCTTAATCCGTCAATACGAGCGCAACATCTGCACCTCATCGAGTGGTAATGCATCGACCAAAGGGCACAAACTTTTGGATTTGATTATAGCGTTGAAAGCGATTAAACCCTTAAGTGAATTCGAAAGTTTGCTCTTTTAAAATGGGTTAATGAAGCAGCGTTCTACACGCGTCAGACACGCGACCGTTTAGCGACAGCTGAAATTGGAAACTAAGATGCTGCAAGTTTCGCTGGAGTGCTATCAGGAGAAGCACCGTTAATTGCGGTTTCAACACTAATATCTTCTGCTTGAAAGTGTTAGCAGTAGTTTTGTGGTTTCGATTGCAGAGTTGATGTTGTATAAATTAATTGAATACCATCTGTTGCTAGACACTCTTGTATTCTTGTAACGGTGTTCGAAAGTGGCATCTCTCAATTTGCATCTTTGCGAAAGCGTGAAATGACGCAAAAATGAACGCCTGTCACAGCAGCGAAAGCGAAGGGCTGCTGCTGGACTCTGAAAAAGATCATTGTAATGAATATCGCAAGCTGCATTTTTATTTGCTCCCAAATCCGCAGATGACGAGAACCGTAAGCTATAAACGTCTCTTTTTTAATGGTAGGATAACAATGAGAGTGTTCATTGAATGCACGTGCTTCTGGATGCTGCTGCTGCTATTGCTGCTGCTTGCATTCCCCTCCACTAAACAACTAATACAACTAATCTATGCTCCCCCAAAATGTGTCGATATTCGGAGGAATAAATGGAGAACAGAGCAAACAGATCGAGAGTGAAAGAGAACAGCTGTCCTTTAGATCTATGGCTGCAAATGCATTCTTAACCTGTCTCATTTACCATTCATTTACCACAGGCGAAACGCGTGCCTCGATATTTATACCGCGTGCTACATTTGATGCAGAAATTTCAACGCCGAATGTGACCTATATACACACACACACATTATTCCCTCTCAGTCACACTCATTCATGTTTATCAAAGTGTCCTCCCCTTTGATATTGTCCCGTTCGCAGAGAAACTTTCACTATTCACAAGGGTCAACGTTTGCTAACATAAGAGCTGTTCTCATGTATTTCTGCGTCGCACCATTTAACGGCTCTCTGCTCTGCCGAAGAGCTGCAGCTTCATTCCGTCAGATATTTTGTGTTTCATTTCGATTCACACTCTTCCGGATGCGCTTCATCCACGCATCACCTCTGTACATATGTAATTACACGCGAAACAGTTGTAATAACAATATGTGAGTACATAATAATATTGGTTCCATCAGCGATGGTATCAAAACAAACGCAAATTAATCACAATTCGCTCTGTTGTTGTTGTTGTTGCTCTCTGTATTTGTGGCCAACTGTATTTGTGGTTCTCATTGCAAACTCACGCACTAATTTACTCAACACGCTTCCTGCAGAACTTGCAACAAAACACTCAAATGTTCACTTTTGCTCACTTCGACCGTTCTTTCAATTATTTACTTCAAATGGACTTTTTATAATGAAATCGATGTAAATAATTCGTGACACGATAGAAATAAGAGTTGGACTTTGGTGCATCTGATTTCTTCAGCTATCGCTGAAGAGTGAACTTTCATCGTAAAAATTAAGCGATATTTTGGCGAAGAAGTTTACATATTTAAATGATTGCGATTTACGCACATTTAGAGAAAAATAGATTAAGGAGATTCACCTGCCAAGAGGTTTGTTTGTCTTCGCGATTCCGTTACATGCAAATGAGGAAGACAAGAGAAGGGAAAACAAAAGCTTTGCACGGCATGATGCACATGCAGTTGAATGCAGCTGGTCTCATTTGCTCGATCAAACCGTACGCGTGCCGAAATTTGTTCGATCGCATGCAAAAGGCATCGAATGGACATCGATTAACCGTTGTTCAGCGACAGCTCGTCGCAAATGTTGGAAGAGGGGCAGAAGTCGCGTGTCGTAACCTTAGGTGAATGGCACGTCGAAAACACACACAATAGGCGAAGTTATGACGGTCTCGTCGCTGCGAATGCATTACCCATACATCACCTGGAATATGTGTGTACTTTACGATCGCCCATTGTGTCTGCAAAGCTCGGCAGACACAGAGAAAGAAAGCTGTGCAATATGTGGTCGTCGGGCACGCGGCACGCGACAAGCCATTATGCAGCACTCACTACACTTTTACTCGCATTGGCATTCACTTTTTATAGACCGCATCTCGCAATTTGCATCAATTGTGTTCGCCGATCATATGGACGAGACATCGTACGGACACATAAGTGGCCCTTTAAACACCGTTCACTTCAAATGCAGCTGTTTTTTCGAATGTTTACAAATGAGATAAGAAAAGCAGAGGACATCAGAAATGATTGCCGAGAGCAGTTATTGCGTAATACGACGAGTGCTGAAGAATAAAGGCAAAGAAAAAAATGATGCAAGTACCTGTTGAACAGAGCCCAATGAATGTGGAGGTATGTCGTTTAATCGTTTCCAGGAGCTGCTGATCGCTTTTCGAGTGCCTTGCAATCGATGTCAATCTCACTAATAAGTGATCGACAAAATCAATGGCAACTACTGCTGACATATCCCACTCAAGTTTTGACAATACGAGCAGTTCCCAGTCCTAGAGAGACAAGCATTGTTCATTGTTTTATCGCTTTCATTGTCTCATTCAATTGCTTACGATTATTTCTTCAATTGTGAAAGAGTAATCCGAGTAATAGACCAACGCACGAGGATGAATTGCGTGGCATTGTCGAACTTTCGATGCAATTAACAGCGACACTGCACCCAATAGTTGCAACTGAGATTTCTTGATGTCGGTCAACGCGAGAAAACGATCGACGTAATTGATGGCTAACGAATGCACAATCTGTTCGCACTTCAATTCTTCACAAACCTATACGAAACAGGCGTATGAAGCGATGAGACCGCGAACGGAGGCCGCTAATGAGAACTTACTTCGAGCATCCACGAGGAGAGAATCTTTCGCATCTCTGGTCTCACCTCACTTTGCACCGATTTCAATACACTGCTTGTGGTCGACGGTATGTACCTTCGTTCGTTGACCAGCAATCGCTCCAAAACGCGAGTGTCGCCGAGAATATGCTCGTCGAAAGCGCCGCAAATCGCATCACACAAATTGTGTGAATGTGGCTCTTTGCTGCAATCCATTTAATGCACACTCGACATCACTGTCCGCTCGGCATGCATTTGCAGCGCGCTTTTATACCTCAAAACTCAAAGGAGGGGCGACCGTCGACAAGGAGGAGTGTCGCCAATCGGCAAAAGTGATCCTCATCTTTGATGCACACTCAAATCGCGGTCGCCCTTTCTTCAGTTTGCGTGTCCGCAGAACGCGATAACTATTGCTAGCCAATATAGCTACTGATCCCACTGGCATAGCTTGATCCACACTTTGACACCTGTAAGATAAACCTTGTACTCATTTTGTATCTTAAAACCATAGATGACACAGCATAGAAACAACGATCGCACTCCGCGAGTATGCTACAATGTATACTCGAATCGTGTGTTATCAAATTCTCGCGAGTTTGTGGAACATCTCGTCAATGATCGTTGTTTAGCTTTGTCTTTTATTCATAAACATTTTCCTCGGCTAGCGGTTGTTTTTACACCTCGTTTTACGATTTACCGCAATCAATGTATCTGCATTCTCAAACTCACAACCCTATGCCGGTTCCACCAATAACCGGCGTATCTCGAGCGCAATATATTAATGAAAGCCGACTTTTTCTTGGTTCACTACAAATACGCTATTTTATCACTTCGCTCTTTTGAAGCGAACGCCGACGAAGAGAATGTGTTTTTCTTCCTCTTCAAACTATCTTATTTCAAACCTTTATTGCATTGCATTGCAGCAGAGTCAAAGAACCTGTCAACAAATCGCAGAACTATTTCATTTTTTTAAATCAATTCACTTATGCAAATTTTGCTTGTAGAACACCATTGTGCACTCCGCATTTTTCAGCCGCAAACATGAGAAAAATTCACTTTTATCAAACTTTGTGCGAATTTCTTTTTCGCTTTTAATCTCGTCGAGAACTTTTAATCAAATGCTCTTGAGATTTCGATCGCCGAAATTTCGCCTGCAGCGAAAAATAGCCGATTCTGAGTTCAAAAATAGTGCGCAATACGAGAATATTTAATTTCTCAAAAAATCTTACAATAGACGACAAAAGAAATTCTCAACCAATCTGCCGATTGGTGTATTTAGAGGGCTGCGTTCGAACGAAAACAAGGTTATTTCCCTAAACTTGAAAAATTTTTCCGTCGCGTACCGTAGAGTAAAATTGGAATCAAAAGTTAAAATTAAGTAGACCAGTTTCTGAAGCAAATAAGTTTTAAAAATTTTTACATTCGCATTTTTAATCCGAAGTTCCGATTTTCAACTTGTTTCGAAAGCTTTAATGTGTCGAGTGTTTTTTCGCTTTCGAAAAAATTTAATTGGAAATACGAGATTTTCGGAAACACGGATCAATGAATATTACGCTGTTCATAGTTCAAGCTTCTTCACTTTTTAATGATTTAACCCAATATTGAGGCAGAGGATGCGTTTAATAATACGATATTTCTTCGTTAATAATAAAGCGAATTGAAAAGGTGGATTTGATTCGATGAGGAAAACACCTGCTCATGAATTTAGACAGTAACTTCTTCAGCAAAGCATGGCTTCCTTCGATAATTTGACTAACTTTTATCTCTACAAAATCACTTCCATAG
>NCKU01002567.1:0-18559 GCA_003675995.1 Dinothrombium tinctorium | reverse complement strand
TCAATGGATCGCCACTAAAAAATTAGAGATGTCCAGTGGAGCTCAACTGATAATTAACATTTAACTTTTAGCATATTATTTTTCAACAAAAATTGTTTCCACAACGTATCGGCCATTTTTCAATGCGAAAATGAGGGAAAGAAGATTCGTCTGAAAATTTTTTAGCAATTTTTTTAAAAATTTTCATCCATATAATGATAAATTATTCAAATAAAAACTCATACTTACCAAATTGAATGAAATCCAGGCGGAAAACTTCGGGCAGATATGGAATGACTTAAAGAATGGCGATTGAATTCAAAAGAAAATTTTTAGGGTCCAGTCAAAATCAAAAATAGTGCTATTCCTGTCTATTCAATATCTGCGTAAACAATCTTGATTTTCACCAAATTTCACTTTTAATACATTCAAACAAGTACAAAACTGTTTGAAGCAACATTACGAAATACCTTTGAATGAACTTTTAATGATCGCAAAATTTAACAATTTATTATTAAAATTTAACAATTGAATAAATTTATTCCGAAAGGGCCTATCCAACAATGCACATATTATCAGAAAAGCCCTTTCGGAATAAATTCATACAATTTTATTTAACAATTTAAAAAGTTAACAATGTTATTAGCGATCAAATAATGCAACATTCTGTATTTTTGAAACGAGAGCTCAATGAGAAATGAAATGCATAGCTTTAAATAAATCGATTAATTTATTCGTATAGAATTTTGATTTTTAAACACACTTCATCATTGATTTTTCTCATTGTTTTTAGTTCGTTCAAAAAAGTGTTGATTTGAGCCATGGTTATTATATTTTCTATCACTAGTCTTTGTTTTGTTTCAAAAGCAAAGGCAAAAAAAGTTGCTAGATTGCTTGAGACACCAAAGGGAGATGAACGTTTTTGGTTTATGAAAAATTTTTAAACTTTTACAAAAAAATAACGACTTTAAAAGCACAAATTGTTTTTATTAAACCCATAAACATTATTATGTTGATTAATTTTTTGCTTGAGTCTGATTTTACTAATCTATATAGTAAAATAAATTTTTCATTATTTGAAATAAAAAAAGATTTCTATTCAATGTTGAACAAAGTTTAACAAATGTTTTAAATATTAAATTTTACAGATATAGTGAGACCTTCCTCCACCTCAAACACAAAAATAAAATGCCATTCTAAACTAACTCAATTAACAATACCTAAATGCTCATTTTCTATAACAGTCAGTTTTTGGAACCTTAAGTGGACGTTATACAGAGGTTTTAATGTTGATTCAATTCAATCATTGTCTGTTTTGTTATTAACAAACTTATATGAGCAAATTTAGTGAACTCCTTCGTAAGGTTGTAGATTTAAGCTTGATGTGTATTGAACACAAATTGTTCAATTGAATCGAGCATAAAAGATCATTTAATAAACTTTTAAATATGTAAATATTTAATTTTTGAATCAATAAATTGAAATAAAAGGAGGATGATCATTTTGGGCCCAAAGTGTAAGACCGTTTCAAAATAAAATGTTTCGATTATCGAAAAATAAGCTCAACTGCAAAGCATCACCAATAATTGAGCGTCTCGTAAAAGTTGCTTTGCAGTTAAGCTCACTTTCGATAATCGAAACATCTTATTTTGAATCGGGAGTACATCGATCTAAATGATGTAAAAGAAAGCTGATTGAATTCTGAATAAAAGCTTCAAGCGTGCCAAAAACACCAGTTGCCGTAAAGAGTTATAGGCCAAAAAGGTCCTTTTAGAACTAACTGGTGACATATTTTTTTCTGCTAATGTATTTTCTAACTTTCAGAAGCATAATTAGTTAATATAGTTTAACAAAACCATTCTTGAACATCATAGAAATCGCGTGACCTAAGTAGAGTTTACGCCACTTAATTGCAATTTGCAACAAACTTTAAATGAAAATTTTCTCATTTAAAGCGTTACGTTTTTTCATTTTTAAATATTTATTATAAAATTTTTTGTCAACAATGAATAGAACTTAGGCCAGTAAAATTCAATAAAATTTTTCAATCTGATTTCGCTTAGTGTTTGACAGAGAACTATAAAATTTTTAATAAAATTTGTTTTTTCTACAGCTTTCGGCAAATTAAATCACAATCTTTTCTGTTCAAAACTGTGATTTTGAAAAGATGAAAAGTTTAACAGTGTGTTTAATATTACAGAAAATTGACTTAAAATTTTAGTGTTCACTCAAAACAAGATTATTTCTCAATCACTTTTAATACCGACAATTTTTATCTGGAGCATTTCTATTCAGAGGTTTTTTAATGTCATAATTTCATCAATTCTACGTATGTAAGTGAAATTCACAAAAAAAGTATTTGCGATTTTATCGTCTCTACTTGTCTAAATCTTTCAGTAAAAAAATTTGTTATTGCTGCTTTTTAACAAAAATAATTGTAACTTAAAAGGTTAACAAACGATTAAAAATAAAATATTTCGATTACGGAAAAGTGAGCTTAAATGCAAAGCAAAAGAATTTAGAGTCTCGGTTCAGTTGCTTTGCAGTTAAATTCACTTTCGATAATCGAAAAATTTTATATTGAACCGGTTGCCAAACTGAATTTTCGCAAACTTATTTCAAGAATTCAACGCAGGAGTAATCACTTCAAATGAATTTAAAATCAATTTTAAACCTTTTAGCCTTATGTTCAAGTTTTCATAAAAGCAAAGTTCGATTTTTCATAAAAATGTTTTTGAGAAAAGTTCTTGACAAAAGAATAATATATGCTCTCAAAATTTTATCTTAAGATACAATTTTTTGCATTATACATACTTATAACTATTATTATATAACTATTCTTGCATATAACTATTATTATAGAATACTATTATTATATATACATGTATGATACAATATGGGCTTTTACATCATTTTTCGGCTCAATCTAGTGACAAATGACTTTTGTCAAAATTTATTTTAAAATTAAAAAACAAATTTTAAGCAATGACGATTTTGATTAATTTTAAACCAGAGTTAATTTTAGTGATTTTTCAACAATTTTAAATAATAAGATTAAACATTTTCCGTAGGAAAATCTACTTTAACTAAGCAGAAAAGGATAATGTGTTTGAATTTTTTTATTCGTTCTATTGCTTCTATATAGCGAAAATTTCAAATCAATAAAAAATTCATTCTTAACTTACAAGCTGGAAATTACTTCATGCAATCGCATGTTCAAAATTTTCTTGCTATCGAATTTAATCGAAAACTTTGAGTAGAAGGCAAATGAAATTCGTCATCACATGATATCAAGTTGACGTAAAAAGCATGACTTTTTACGGTGCAATTGAATATGAATCAAAATAAAATTTGATATGAAAAGGACTCATCAAGTAGAGAATGATCAAGTAATGAAATTGATGCAAGCAACAACCTGCAATTTTTGAGCTTAAAATAAAATATACCGAATAATACCAATACATTACATACATTATACAATCGCTCATTAAAATCTGTATTTTTCCAACTCTATTTAGAAAGTATAAACTAGCATTTCTCATTCATGAATAAATATTATTTGCATAATAATTCAGCGTTTACAAGTTTAAATTAATTTTTTTGTGCAATTTCAGTTTGTTTCTCCTTTATAGTCGACATGCATGATTTTACATTTACATTTTATTCGCAACAAATGTCAAAGCAGCGCGAATTATAATAAGTGTTTCGGACAAAAAGTGTAATATACTTATATAAATCATTGTTTACTAGGAAACGAATTTTTCCAAACAAAGAGCTCTATGCTTTTCATCAAATTGAGAACCAAGCTGAGAAACAACAAATGCTCGCTTTTAAAAATAAATAAAAAGTAAAAAATATTCGTTTCATATTTTCTCCAAAACTCATCATTTATTCAATACTGTTAAATTAGTGTAGCTAAACAAACCATTTAAGAGAGCTTAACGTAATTCTAAGAAGCAAAAGTAATTAATTCTTTTTTGTCTACATCAGCAAGAAATTGTGTTCGATAGCATGATTTTTTTGTTTGTCTCCATGTAATCGAATTCATGTGATCTTGGCAAACTTTTGCCGAAACAACTAACGAAGCCAAAAAAAATCGACTGCTTGCGAATACTGTCCATGAAAACAACATTTTTATATACAGAATTTCAATAGGAACAAAAATTGTCATTTAAGAGTCATGTCCAAACACTTAACTCTTTTTAATTTCGAATCGCTTAAATAAATGAATTGTTTCCACCTTAAATTAAATAAAAGCAAACAAAAATAATTTTAAAAACTTGGTACTTAAATTTAACTTATTTAATTTAATTTATTTTTTAACTAAAATTACTTGAAAAACTATAATTTAATTTTTTTCCAAACCTTAATTATTTGTAGACAGAAGAAATAAAAGTAACCTTAGCAACTTGTGAAATAGAAATAAGATAAAAAGCGTTAAGCTATCTTTAGAATTTTCAATCTAATGTTAATTTCTTTACTTGCATTTTCCAGCGTAATAGATTAAAGCCGAGATGTATTATAGAGTATTAATAGCTCACTCGTAATTAAGGCAATATTCGAAGACAATAACAAAAACAAACCAATCGATAGATAAATAATTAATTGAGTGAGTTTTTTATTATGAGCGAGACTTAAAAGGTTGTCGATAAATGGGAAAAGTTTATATTCTGATTTACACCATACTTAGCTTCGACGGAAATTTGTTTCCGTCAACTCAATAAGGCGAAAATGAAGATTAGAACTTTATCTGCGAAAGTTCGCAGACAGTTGCGTGCCTTGTTTTGTACCTGTCTTTTCAATCTAACAATTTGAAACGACATTTTTCCTGCTTTGAGAAAAATTGTTTCGTTTCATGAAAACAATGAAAAGACCATCAATTTTGAATATGGATTGAGGATTTTATCACAAATGTTTTCACGCATGCTTTCGATGCAATATTCGAAGCTCTGTTTTCCACCATTACTTCTATTTGCAAACGACAAATGTGAAAACGGACAAAAAGTTGGCTAACTATAAGAAGCTTTTATTTTTATTCGACTATTGTGCATAATTATAGATCGAAAAGCTTCTTTATGAAATGGAAACTCACAATTTTTCTCTAACTCAATCTTTCGTGCTTTCTGAAATGAATTCGAACCAGAGACCGTCGAGTTTGGTACCACCGTTACAGAAAAAAGTTTCAACAAATGAAAATACGAGTGGACACAACATTGATAGTCCTGATAACCTTGGTGTTTTAATTCCCAGGTATGCATTTGTACTTTTCAATGTTTTCTAAATAAATCATTTATTTGATAATCAAAAAGAAATGTATAAATGACCATTTTTAGTGTTTTAATGCAGCTTAAACTGCTCTTTGAATTTTGACTTTGCTCTTCAATGAAAATAAAAAAAAAATCATGAGATTCGATCATGTTTTCATCATGAACATGTTGTGATCATATTGTGTTTTTCATTAATTAACTTTTGAACGAAAAACATTTTTATCGACATTTATTTTTTGGCAAAACGATAAAACAATTGAATAGATTTATTAAGAAAGGGTGTATCTAACAATATGTATTTACATTGTTTGATAAACCTTTATAAATTAAGCTTAATAAATCTTTTCACTTATAAGCAATTAATGAACGCTTTTAAATACAGTGCAAGCAAAAAATTAAAATTGTTAATCCGTTACTAATACAAATAAAATTCAATATTTAATACAGTGAAACCTCTCTACAAAGGACACCAAAGGGGCCCAAAAAATCTGACAGTTATAAAAGGTGGCCGTTGATGAGAGGATATTTAAATTAAGTTAACTTAGTAGGGTATTTTATTTTAGTGTCAGTTAGTGTAGATGACCGCTCAAGAGAGGTGTCCGTTAAGAGAGGTTTTACTGTATTAGATAATAATTTGAAATCTAGTTCATTGTTTTAGTCTCAAGTAACAACTCTAAAATTTAGAAGAATTTAAAAGAATACAATTGAATACTTTTATGCAAAAAGGAGCTATCGGCTTTCGTTAAATAAATCTTGAGCTTATATTTTGATCAATATTTGTTTCATGATGTGTTATCCCTAATTTAGACAAAACTTAGTGTTCACAATGATATGATTTAAAATCATTTAATTTGATTGAAGAAATCAGTCGATATCCCCTTTTTGCATAAAAGTATTCAATTAAAGCAATTTTTGAAGTAAAGACTAATTTGGAGATATTTATAATTTTCACGTTGAGAAAGTGAAACAAGTTCCACGAACTGATCAGGGAAATCAAACCTTTCTCATTTTGAGAAGTATATGTTTTGAAAGGTCTTGTTTTGAAGTTTCATTATACAGATAAAGATCTTTTCTTGCCTTTGATTTCAAAAGTATTTGTTTTTAAAGCAAAAATTGTTTAAAAGCTATAACATTTGTTGAAAAAAGTCGATATTCTTATGTTCACTCTTCTCAGTTATAGCTAAGGATGTATTTAAGTGTTTTTATAAATTTTTTTATTCAACCATTAGGAGATGAATGAAGTTATTTGCCTGTTCCCATGCGAAGAGTTTGACAATGCCTCGTTAAGTAAAATTTAAAGAAGAAATGAATATAAACGTATAATAAAAATCAATACTTATAATAAGTAAACAAGCTTTTTCAATCATATCTTTGCGGCCTCTTTCGGACATTTTTTGAGAGAATTTTGTATTTATTTTCTAATAATTTGATTTAATTTCAAGTCAAATGCATAATTTTCAATTAACTTAATTCAATTTCTTGTTTGTATTTTTTTAACAGAATAAAGGGAAAAATTCATTGCTTTTATGTTTATTATATCAAATTGTTTATTCTTCTTTACAATTTTTCTTACCAGCTTCGCCTCAATCGAACTCAATTATTTAGTGCTATTATAATATAATGTCTCAATATTCAATTTTCAAGAAATTTGTCGTTATCGTAAGTTTTGTTCTCCATTCGTAAAGTAAAGTTCTTTCATCAGTTTCCCTCGAGAAATTTAACTTTTTTAGAATGTTTCATGTAAATTAACACCTTTTATAATCTATTGAAAGAAACTATTTCTCTAAACTTCTTATATCGACGAAATTTCAAACAAAGGTTAAAAATAAACCAAGAAAATTTAATTTGTAAAGAGACTTGCTAACAAAACTTTTAATAAAATAATAAGCCTTGCTTTTGAAATTAAACTGCTATTTTCACCTGTTATCAATCAAATTTTTTTTCTGATTAGTCGATTTTAGAATATCTAAATTACAGCTTCTTAAAATGAACAATTTTTGAAAAACCATCATGATTTCGTTATGATTGTAAAAAGCGAAGAATTTTATTTCATTTGATTTTATTTTTTCTCAAATTATTTGCTTTTTGATTTAATCAACGAAAATTTGAACTTGCTTACATGGAAGGAAAAAATTCAGTGAAAAGGTAACTATATAAACAGGAAAGGATTGTCAGTGAGAACAGTTTAAGGTTGCAAGTTTGATTATGTAGCATTATCCTTATTGAATATTTTATTTTTTAAAATTTTATGGACAGTAAAGTTTGAAACCGATTAAAAATAAATTAAAATAGAGATAAAATGAACAAAGATATCGTTTCAACCTTTTTAATTCTTTTATGAAACGCAATTCAAATAATTAAAACTATGATGAGAGTTTTTTTAACTAAAATTACAATTGTTTCAATTTGTTAAGGTAATTAAGTACGTAATATACTACAAATGTAATTATTTTAATTGTAATATGCACCACACTAAAAGTAATTATAAAAATTACATAAGGAAAAATTGCTTGCAGCCATTTACTTGCGCAACAATAAAATCATACTTTTGAATTCGTACTTTATGCTTTTCGGTAAAAAATACATTTTTCTAATGCACAATTCGTGTTTTATTTTATCGCCACAATAAGGAGCTTTGAGAATTAAAAAAGATAGAAAAAATGTCGGAATCTTACGGAACGTCAATCGTATTATAGGCAATTTATAGTCGGCATTATTGTAACGTTTGCTTTGCTGCCCTTGTTTTCTTTATCACATATATAACTGATGTTTGTTATCTCTTTTTTGAAGAAAGCGAAAGAATGGAAAACTTGGTTAGTTAGAAGTGATAAAACAAACACAAGCATTAATTTATTTACTTACCAGATATTGTGACTCCATTATTCGACTCTGATGTTTATGTTTACTTTATTTTAAGAATTCAGCGCTTTGAAACTGCGTTTTAATTCATGTTAATTAACATGGGCCCTGCAAAAAACCAAATTTTTTATTTAGATATGTTGAAACTTTGAAATCCTTTTTTAATACTTTAGTCTTTCTTGCTATGTTTTTCCTATTAAAGTGTTTCAATATATAATTAAAATAAAAATTACAAAATAACATTAAAACATATAAAATAAATGTCTTAAAAAGCAGTAATTGAATTCTAATTGATTTTAAAAAATTTTGATTTAATGCAATTTACTTTTGTTCTTCCGTGAAATTTTTCCATCAAACTAAAAGCATTAACTTTGAAAAAATTCACATAACATGCTGTAAAGCGAATCAATCTTAAGTGGTAAAAAAGTAGAAATTGGCAAACTAAATTAAAAAATTATAAGCCTTTTCTTTTCTTAATACAAATCTTAAGTTAGTGGGCAGAACGATACATGTGGCAAGTTGTAATTTCACGACTGAAGCATTATTTTAATTAAATTACATGCTTGTTTGTAAAAGCTCACTTAAATAATATAAAAATTCCTTTAACAATAAATTTTCAATTTTTTTTTGCCATTTTCATTCTCCATCCATCTATGAATAATGACTATTTTGCTATTAAAAAGTTGGCGAATGGAACGTCAATGGGCAATAAAGCCTATTTAAAGTCATAAACGTACTCTTCGTGAGAATTACTCAACAATCATTAAACTTTATTTTTCAGCTTCTATAAAACCGATGAATTCATATCAAGAAAATCTAGCAAACAGAAGAAAATTTTGAATTAAGTACTTTAGCAATTTTTTTATTTTTGCTCCACCTTCAAGTTCTAACCTAAATGATAATTGTAGAAAAATACTTTGCAAAGCAAGATTAGAGTCATCGTTTAGGTGAACAATTATTTTTACACGAGCATTTAAATCCAATTTTGCATTTAATTACGAGTTAAATGATTCTGTAGGAGATCAAAATCACCTAAAAGCAGATAAGCAAATACGAGGGATTTTCGCATTTAGTATTGATCTATTGGGGTCTAGTTATGTAGATAGAAAAAAAGAAATGTAAAAAAAAGTTAAAAAGATTAAGTTAAAATAAGTTTTCCGCAAAAGAGGCTAACATTTTAATTAATCAATTATCACCAGTCATTATTATTTAACAAAATAAATAAAATTTTTCTCTAAAAACTATAAACAAATCTCAAAAAAACTTCAGTATAATTTCGATGGCTTCAATTTTGTTAATTTTTATAAATAAAAACTTTATTCAAATTAAATCGACGCTTGTCTTATGTCAATTTCTTAACTTTTTTTATGTCAGCTATCATTTAGGTATTTAGACAGGAAGACAAGTTTTCATTTTTGAAAGTTAATGGAACTCTGTACATGTGACAAAAGAGATTCACGATTATAATTAAAAGCTATGAGGCAAAGACACGCTGAAGAGAAAAACACCGAAAACAAAATAAAATTGACTTTCGCAAAGGAAAAATTTTATGAAAAATATTTGTCACTCTACTTATTACATTCAATTCAAAAATGTAATTTCACTTGATCGCAAATATTTTCTGAATCTGCGTTACTTTTTATCTATTTTTATCATTTATATGAATTCTGTCTTTATGAGAAAAATGTCATTTGACGCTAGCAGCTGTTCTTTAAATCGAAAACAGCTTAAGACCATAGCTTATGAAATTTCATGAGAATTGAATATTTTATCTGAGAATATCAATGATAAAACTCAGATCATTTTATTCGTAAAGCAATTTACACCTAAATCTAACATTTTTGTCTTGAAATTCAATGAGAGAATCGGAAAGTTTTGCAAATTACTATATATTCAAAGATTTTGTTAACATAATATGACATCTTTATTCACTTTAATGCATTACTGTCCGTATTTTATCACAATTTAACAGCATTATAGACCAATTTAATATACTCCATTCCACACACCAGTTAATCGAAAAATTTCACAGATATTCGATTCTCATTTCATCAGAATCATATTCTTAATCAAACAGCTTTCCACATACCAATGAATAATGTAAAGAGATTGATGAAGTAAACAAAATTTTGATAACTTTTCAATTCGAATTCCGTGAATTGAAATAAAATAAAATGTCGAACATAAACAATATGAGATGCTCAAAAACTCTAATGCAATTGTTTTACCACTTTCAATCAAAAAACGATTAATGAAGTTGATTACAAGGATGTTGAATAAAATCTCTTATATTAATTTAGACTGATTTTGATGCTGAAGTAGTTCATATTTAAAAGAATTAAGAAAATTCTATTAGAAAAAATTATGTTACGAGCGCAACAAACACTTTACATTTTTATTAGTTCTTGATTTGTTTATTCTTAGCTCCTCATAGTAAATCGATCGAATTGTCAAAGTAATGAGCATCTAATGTAAACTTTACATTGCATCACTAGCTTTATACAAAAAAAAGAAGAGTATAATTAGATTCAAAATACTAATCGCTTTTGAAAGCTGTTTAAAGAATTCATAAACAGAACCATTCTTTAAAATACAGGTATTAAGCTCAGATAAAGGACTTCCTGAATTATAAATGTGTATTTCCTTCCTAAAAAGATGGCTCCTATGATAACTTCCCTTTTTGCGGTTAAGTCTTCACTTGATGCCTATCTTTTTAAACCATTCTTCGATCGCAAAAAACTTCCAAAATATTGCTGAATCCATACCAATTATATATCTATTTTTCTCTTCAGAGAATTTGTCCGATCTCTCCAGCATTTGAATTTTCCTTTTGAAACCATTTAATGTATAAAATTAGCCAATTTGGAATGATTTTGATTTACAGGTTGTCAGTGAGTAATGTGAGGATCGAATTGTGACCGATTGAAGTATGTGAAGCCGTATGTGAAGCAAGAGTACTTATATGTGTTGAGAGTTTCAAATATTCAAACCGTGCTGAAATGCAATCGTGATAGCCGCTCGCAAGAGTTGAATCGCAGACCATGTGGTCTGAGTATGTTTGCACGCCACAGAATAAACCGACTAAGTGTAGTCAGAGATGAATCGATTCACACTCTTCTTTCTGAGCTACTACTTTAAAATTTCTAGGTTTTTTCCAAATAAAATATAAGTAGTCAACAAGTATTGGCATTGATAGCGCAATAGGAAATCTTCTTTTTCACTACCATGAATATTCTTGAAATGTAACGCATCAAAATTTGGAACATTTGAGATTGATACATATTTTACTGCCAAAAAGAAATGTTAAAATATTTTATTGCAATGCGTCACACTTGAGTTCATATTTTCCATGAGCGTAACATATTCATAGTTTCACACTTCGACGGCAACGAAAAGTTTTTTCGGTGATGATTTTATGGAATGAACCAAAAAGATAGACTTGGATTTTTGCTTTATACCACTCAAATCTTTGTAAAACTTCAAGCTTCAAGCTGAGTAAGAATAGAAAATTTTCTAGCGAATAAAGTTCCTAACTTGAATTTTTATTTTTAGAGACTAGAAAGAGACTTGAAATTTTGAAAATTTATATGCAGTTTATTTTCAACAAATGACATATCCAAAAGTTGTGTTCAACTTTTAAGCCAGATTTTGTTTAATTTTCTAGTCAAAGGAGCTGTTATGTGATTATCGCGAAAAAAATAACTTGAGAATGGAGAGATGTAACCAAACCTCTTTTGTAGAGCTCAAGAATGATGATTTGTTACCATTAATGTAGGTTTCTCCGATTTCTCTGTCTCGCAAAATTGATTTTCAAACAACTATACATAAAGACTATGGAAGAATCAATTAAAAAATCATTTAGATCCCTTTCCTGGTTTAAACATATTATGTGGAGATTGAGGAGGCGAATTTTTTTTTTGTTGAAGTTTTCATTGTTGAACACCAACTGGGTATGCCGCCCATAAAATTTTGTTTTTTAGTTTTATGAGTTGTTATGGGATGGTTTCTAAATTCAGGTTCGAGATTATGTAATTAGGCTCTTAGTGTGTTGAATATCATTATAATAGCATTATGGTTGGGCAAGTGCTTCCGTAGTTAATCGAAAATATTGAACAAATCCTATTTTTCCTATCTGATTTTCTCTGTGAATTAGTCATCCGTTAAAACCCTAAAGATTGCAATGAATACACTTATATAGTACCATAAGTGCATTTATAAGATTAAACATACAACATAGTAAAAATATTCAACGAAGAGATTGTAGCGTTGACGATCTACTCAAACATGGCGCACAACAAAGTTGTTGTTACATGTTAGCTTAAATTCAATTTGATTCTGATTTTGTATTCAACTAAATAAAGAATTATGATTTTGTTTAAAATTGATTTTTCCATAGGCTCTATGTATAAGAAAAATGTTTGAAAATTAATTGCGCGAGACAGAGGGATCGCAGAGGCTAACATTAACGGTAACCTATCGTTATTTTTGAGTTCTACAAAAATGGTTAGGTTACATCTCTTCTCTTCACCCTCAAATTAGTTTTTCGCGATAATCACACCACAGGTCCTTTCTGAAGATGTTATCAAAAAAAATGTTTTTTAAATTTAATTTTATACTATCAAGCAAAGTTTTTTGGCTTTTGATCCATTTGTAAAAGAATCTTAAGGACTTTGTTTGACCGAGATTTTTGTGACATTGACTAAAGCGATTTTTTATGCACGTAAAAAGGTTTTCCAAAGAGCGAGAATATATACCCTTGTTTTCAATTCAAACAGAATGAGAATTTAATGTGATTGTTGCATGAATAATCACCATTCCTCTAGAATCTCAAATGTATTCAATCGCTTTGCAAGAGAATAAACGTTAAAAATAAGTTAGCCGTGATTAAAAAGACAAATGTTGCCGAGGCATTCATTTTTAATGCACATTTTTGGTATTTATGTTCAAGTGACAATCGAATGCGAACCTTTCTATGCACGTTAAACTCAATTTTTCGAAAAATTTATTTCTGGTTGTCTTTAATTCACTCGATATTTGTGATCATAAATCAGTTTGAATTATTGTCGAAGGCGATGAGTTGAATTAAGCGTTTATTTGGTATCCGATATTGAAGAGAAAAGTTCATTTGGATTTCGGTTGATTGAAGTGTTCATCGTTATAAATTATAAATGTGTTGAAGAAACATGTGATGAAAAAGTCAAATAAATGCGGATAAATTAATGCTGTCAAATTGATGATTACACATTTGATCTCTTTGAATTAATAAATTCAATGTCTATTTTGATTCGAATAAATTATTCTCATATATAGTTTTAGAAAAAATTAATTGTTTTCACGAAAAAATGTAATAAAACGACCCAAAAGTCAGCGTTTCATCGCCACACCTGAACATCACGTATGATGCATCCGATTTTAATTCACGTCGACTAATGAAAATCAGAACTTTTTTGATTGCTTCTTATCACTTTTTGTGATAGAAGTTGAATTATTTATTAATTGTTTGTAAATTATTGCTGATGAATTTATCCACTACTAACTGTATATTGTTCTAACAATATGGTAAATTGATCAAATCGCTATTGTGCAATCTACTTTTAAAATAATTATTCGAATTTCAAGCATTTGGTATTTGTTTACTAAATTTGCAATATTGCATTTTACTTAAAGGTTTAAACAAAACTAGCACTAATATTTAAATTCTATTTTACCAATTTGATAAAAATTCGCAAGGCATAAATATGTTAAATGATCAAAACATTGCTAAGTTAAAGTAGTTAGTAATAGTAAAGTAGGTAGAGAGTGAAAATAGAAATTCAAATTATAATTTTAGAAAGTTCTGGTTTGATAAAACTGATTTTGACAGATTTAACTTAAGACTTATCATAAAAAAGATCATTGTGAAAATAAAAAAAGTTCTAATTTATATTTCATTTCTGAAATGATTGAATTTTGAAGTTCTATTTTGTAAAATGAGATATTAAAAGTTTTTTGAAAAGAAATTCAATTTTCTTATCTGCCACCGTATATTATAAATTTCCTATTATAAGGACCAAATAAAAAATAAATTCAAACATTTTTCTCGCCTTTAATGAATCAAATTATTTTTTAATTTTATACAAAATTAAAGAAGTGCAAAACCTAAAAGAGCAAATGTATCCTAAATATATCCTATATATATCCTAAAGAAGTAAAAACGATGAAAGCGAGCGAAATGAACTAATAAATAAGCGCTTTCATTCAAAGAAAAACAATCGATAATAAATCAAGCTCTATTGATGACAACATTGAAGCTTTCATAAGCAATTGATTACCAGGAGTAATTTGCACAGTGTCATTTCTGTTTTCGCCATAAAAGATGCCTTAGAAAACAGAAACAATAAAACAAGTGCATCTTGGTAAAAACAGGAGAACATTGATGTGTACAAGTCTTTTGCAACGAGAAAGAAATTATCTTTATACGCTTCAACACTGTGATAGTTATGAACAAATACAAAGAAACATATAAACGCTTCTCTAGGCTCATGAAAGCTGAAAATGTTTTTCGTGCACAAAGTAGAATATTTATCGACACACGCAATACAAAGGCAAATCCAAATAGTGGACGCATGGATCAGATATTTTTCGATCGAAAACAATCAAGAGAAACTACTAAACCGTTTTGCTCAGTTTCATTATTCAGTTCGTTTTGTGATGATTTTATAAAATTAACTATTAACTGAAATGGAAGACATTTCAAATCGAAACTTCTTTAACAAAATTAATGATTTCATATTTATAAGTAATAATGAATTTCTGTTCTCTAAAAATGTACTTTACAGTATATTTCTCACGTTCATCTCGAGTCGAAGATGATTAAATGATGAATAAAAGATTAGCTAACTTAGATATTGAAAATATTCTCCTTATAAATGCGCAAGCTTAAGTTAGTTTTTGTAATAAAATCATCTCTTAATTTGGAATTCGATCCTTTTTCGAAAGTCTGATGACGCAGAAATGAGTTATTTTTGGTTAGTATTATTATACGCAAAAAAATGAGTAAAATCATAAAAGATGATGCAATTAACTTTTTTTCATCATTAATGTATTTTGTATTGTTTATCGAAAAAATATTCGATTTAATAAAAAATGAAAAAGTGTCTATTGAAGAACAAATTTGATTGACAAAACCTCTCAACAAATTTTTTTCTCATAAATTGGGTCATTTATGATATAAATAAAAAATAAAAGCTGCTTTAATGAGGGATTAAGGTGAGAAATCCTGTTAAAGAAAAAGAAGAAAGAGGCATAAGTGCTGCTATAAGATATAAAAGTGTATAGAGTTTTAAAAGAAATGAGAAAGTGTCAGTAATTAACTGAGGTCTTCATAATATTTTAAGTTTTTCGTTAGATTGAAATCTATTTAATCCCAAACAAAATCTTATAATTCATTTAAAGATTCATTTTAAGCTTGTGATATATAAAATTTAGGCAACTCTTTTTGAAAAAATTTCAAAAAACAAAGGGTAATTAAGCGATCCGTAATTATTCCTGAAAACTTTCTTAAAAATCCCACTTCAATTTATAACATTTCATGGTATAAGGTTGGTGACAAATGGTATTTGGTAGGAAACAAATTTAGTGAAGAAACTAGTACAATGAAAGGCCTTTTTATGAATACGAAGCAATCACTTTGTTCAATTCAATACAATAATTTTAAATTTGCGTAACAGTGAAAAATTATAATTTTTCAATTAAATAATTGCTCAGCATCAGAATAGTAATAAATTCTTTACCTAAATAGTCTGATATGGAAAAAGGATCATACAACGTGGTGTGAAGCCGATTAATTTTTTAAATAATCATTTTCAAAAGTGTCTCGAAAGATAAAATATTCAACAGTCAGACAATTTGCTGACTATATTTCACACAAAATAGTAATCAAAATGATGAAAATATAAAAAAGATTTACAATGTGATATTAATCAATTTTTTATTGTGAAAGAGATAAAAATGCATATCTTTTAAACTTAAATGATTTGTATTCAGCGGTTTACTTCGAGAGTAAATTATTTAAGTTATATAGGAATATGCTCGATTGAAAAAGCTCACTAAAAAAACTTGTCATATTCATTGACTCGAAACTCAATTTCAGTAAATAATGAGTTCACAGCGGAAAAACTCTAAAAAGATGTTTGATTTTATTCAGTGTTTTAGAATTGTGACATCTATATATTGTTCGGACTTGACAGGCATATGTCTTGCCAATTTTGAAATTTTGAATCATCTGTTGGCTTCCTAAAATAAATCAAGGCAAAAGTGAAAAGTTTTGAAGAAAATCTCTCGAGAAATTCGCTTCGTATATTGCACACAAAAATTGAATTAAAAAGAGAGACTTCAAAATTTTATCTTGATTCTTAAGAATTCAGGCATAATATAAATTTAAAAAAAAAATTTGAACGTTTACAGTAATCTTTATCTTTAAATAATAATTATTTATTATACAATTAACATGCGCTTTTTATATTTCTAAGACTAAATTGAAGTTCTGAGAAAAGTCTCCACTATTTGTATTTTATACGATTTAATTCATTACGTCTCCCTTTCAGAGAAATTAATTCATCATGAAATTTGAAAAACTGTACAACCTGATCAGAAAGAAAGTTCCCCTTTTTAAAGGCCAAATAACTTTTGTTCGCTTATTCGTATTCGATTAGTTCTTTTGCAAAATTTAAGAACAAATGTTTTTGTTCAATTTCTAAATTGACATCATGAATGAAAAACAACAGTTTTTACGCAAAAAGTGTTCAAAAAAGTAAAATGAGACTTCTTTAGGTTTTTGCTTGAGTGAGAATGTGCAATTTTATTATTGAATTTTGTTTTTGTTTAAGTAATGAAAACAAAGTGAAAATAAAGAAATGATCAATGAATCGATGAGGATTTAAATAATTAAAAATAAATCTTAGAGGCATTTTCGGGTGAATTTCTATAAAAGAAAATTACTTTCTTCCCTATTTGAGTCGTGAAATTTGAAACATGAGCTATGTTCATTTAATGCGAGGCTGTCATTACTTCGTCTGAATTTATCGATTTGACCCGATATTTAGCTTCTTCTTCTTGTTTATTTGTTAGATGTCGCTATTTGCTTTGAGAAAAACTTTGTACAATCAATGATACAATGTATTGCTATCTTATGCATACAAAGCTGCTGAATTTGATGAGAATAATCGCAAAATTTTATCTTTCGTCTTTTATCTCCTGTTTGAAACGATTTTAGCGTTTAATTTTCAAAAAATGTTTCATTAACTTGGTATAATTAAAGCGTTTTCAGTTTTTGATAAAATTTCTAATTTTGCTCATGTTCAAAACCGATTTGATTTTTTTTACATTCAAACATTTTAAAAGCAACTACAGCTTCTTTCATATGTGCTACCTTTGCCATTCAAAACACTTTATTTTTACTGATAAGATAGCAACTTAATTTGAATAAACTATATTCGTTAATCGCTTTTTATCTTTTGTTTACAATCAGTTTTATTTGATAATTTTTATTTTTAAAGTTTTATCATGCGTCAGGGAAAAAAATCACGAATTTTTCAAATGGGCGCTATTGAGAAATTTCATGAATTTAGTCGATTTCAAATTAATTTCATAAAATATTCTATATTAAGTGTGTTTTTAAAGATATAGCTCGGATTTGAAGATTTTTAGCTTTTAAAGATTCTCTACATTTTTATCTTTCATTATTAATTACAAAAATGTTTCTCTAGTAATTTTTTTAAAATTAAACTTTTAGATTTTTATCAAATCTAAAAGAACTTAAGTCTATGTTCTGTTTACATTTCCTACCCGTCACACAGTTTCAGAAAAAATGTTTGTTTCGTGTCAATCATTTAATATCTTATCACTTAAAGACGCATGTATTTTGGTCAGGGTTCGCAATAAAATTTAAACTCTTATAAAAGTGAAATTCAGCATGCTTATCAATTTTATTTAAATAAACAGGTTTCATTATATAAGATTGTAAGTAACAAGCAAAAAGTGTTTTATTGAATGAATGAATGAATGATTTTTATATTTTTTAATGTAACGATTTCATTACATGTGACTCAAGCTGCTTTTGTGTTAGAACAGAAAAAAGTTAGAAAGAATTTTTTTAAAATTAATTATTTTTTAAAATGTCGAAGGCAAAAGTGAAGTGAAAAATTAGGACTTCGACATTATTCTAACTTTGAATGCTTAGACATGGAGTTAGTAAATGGTTCTTAATTGGACAAATTCATTATTTTTTCAGAAAATAATCTACGGCTATGCATACAATGCAGACACTGCAAAATGAGACACGCGGTTAGAAGCGAGCTCGTGGAGAGTGAAGTGATGAGCAAAATTACGAACCCTTGAGTGTTTGGCAAAAGTTCTCAAATGCACATTGAGCACAGTATGTTTATGCACTAGTAATACAATCGTATCGGCGATAG
>NCKU01002566.1:0-18574 GCA_003675995.1 Dinothrombium tinctorium | reverse complement strand
AAATAAATTAAATTTAGTAGTCAGATTAGAATTTGGTAATTAGTTTAATAATAACAATACTACGGAGGACACAAAAAATTATTTGCGTAAAGCATACATCACTGCGAATATTTTGAACATCTGATTGCTAACAACGAAATAAAGCGAAAATACTTAGAATTTGCTAGTAATTGTCCTTTCTTATCTTATTGAATGTACCAAATAAAATTTGATTGTCTCATTTACACTAGATTATCCTGAAGCAATTTTTTTTCTGAATCTCATTAATAATTGAGTACATAAGTACTTTCGGAATTTTAGGCAAAACACGTCTTTATTTAATTTAACAAATAATCAATACACATAAAATCATAAATTTAGAGCAATTATTTTGAAGCCATTTTGATATTTATTTCATTTTTAATCATTTGCTTCATTCCGCTTGAAATTTCAAAATGAACACCTCTTCGCTTCCAGACAATAAACGAATAAACATTAAATCCTAAATTGAGAGCAAGAGTATTACCAATATAGAGAATCAAATCAAGAAAACTGCGTTGAGCTTCAAATGTGTATTCTGTGCTCAATTGATTGAATGGCTTATAAATGATCAATTCTGCGCAATCATCGCATTCGGCTTTATAAGATGCACCCTTCACAATTTTGTAGTTGGTAATGTGACAATCAGTGTGCTTACATTTTTCGAAGCAATAATTAAAAATTTTATTTTCTTTCATGCAAAGAGTTGCAAATCGTGGAAGTGCTTTTCCAACAGTTGCGTCGAGAAAAATATTTTCAGGCACTGATTTGCAAACATTTATCGTTTTACTAATTAAACATTCTTCAATGCAATGTCTTCGATTTTTGTGACCAATTTTTTCATAATCGATACAATCTGTTGCATAAGGGTGTGGGAGAAGATTGATGGTAGATGAAGTGTAGGTGAAGGTTGACGTGAAACCTTTTATCAATGGGTCGATAAAAAGCTTTTCATTCCAGAAATTAGGTGTAATCGTTTTCATATGCAAAGAAAGTCGCTGAAATGGAACGAAATTAATCTTCAGCTTTATCAGTTCTTTAATTCTTGATGTCGCATTAACTGTTGAATTATTCAGATCATTTTCTAGATCAGTAAACGTATAGCAAAGAAATTTTTCAATCCGAACTGTATAATTTGAGCATTTCTCGAGTCGATTTTCTTTGCTCGAAAATATGAAACATTCTTTGATGAAATCTTTTCTGAGAAACTTTAAAATGAAATCGTTGCTTAAATAGTTTAAATGCTTTTCAAAAAATTCATTTTGAAGTCTATTCCAATCAGTTCCATTTGCTATATTGATAAACAAAGAAACTGCTGGGAGTGTTGTTTGGTCCATTTCAAAATAAGAAATTTTTACAATTGTGTTCCTTTCGAAATAAGTGAAAACAATTCCGATTATTTGCCAACTTGTTATCGAAAAAATGATCGAAAAGTAGAAATATTTTGAAGCTTTTCCAATCCGAGATAAAATTCGAAAACGTCTTTTTCTCACTAAAAATGAAAATGATTAAAATTGATTTAATTTTTTTTTAATTTATTCATTTAGGTTATGAATTTATATTTTCAAAGAATTTAAAATTCTGTTCATCTTACTTTTAAACATTTTCACGTGGTTTTCAATAAAAGCAATGTACTGTTCATCTAATTTAGGTTTATATTCAATTTGAAATTTCGATGAAACTGCTTGAAAAATTGTTCTCAAATTAAAGGCGAAAGAAATCGCCAGAATTCCGCCGATATAAATGATCATGTCGAGTAACTTTACTTTAGCGCGAAATTTGTAATGCGTTGAGTAGATATTTTGCGGCTTTCTTATAATAATTTTCAAGTTTGAATTAGCGAAGAAATAAGCTTTTAATTCCGATGAGAAAATACTTGAATAACATTCAATGTTGATATACTTTTCAATGCATCGCTTTTCAACATCATAGTGATTCGAAAACATTAAAGACGATCTTTTCAAATCGTTGGTGGTATTTAGCGGGAAAATATCGGCTTCGTACGTTAAATTGAAAAACATTGCGAATGCTTCTCTTCGACAAAGGTTAATGCAACGATTTCTTGTTTTACATCGAAGTATTCTGTAATTCAAACAATTCGTTGAATAAGGTTTTTGCAGCGAATCAATTGAAGTTTTGGTGTATGTAATTAAATTTTCTAATCTTGGGTAAATGATGACGTAATTTGAAGTATGAAGCGCCATAATATCATCTGAATCGTGAATGGCAAATTCTTTAAATTGATTAACAAAATTCTCCTTCATGAATTCAATTTGAATTAAATTAAACTCGTTATCTTCCGGTTTAAATTGATACTTTTCGCTTCTCTTCAATTTTTGATCTCTTAAAAAAAATGTTGAAATCAAACGATTTCTGCTCAAATAAAATTGAATTTCACCTAAGTCAGTGCAATTTTGAATTTTTTTCGCTCCAACTCCAAAAAGAAAGCAACTCTTGATATGATTAGGATTTGAAATGAATCTCGATTGAGTTTTAAAGCTTGTCGAAGGATGTGTTATAAATGAAAGTATTTTTTGAAAATTTTTTTTCTTCCTTTTAGGTTCAAATTTTGTTGCATAATATTCGCGCGCTAATGTTTCGTTTAAAATGTGAGGAATGTACTCAGCGATCGAGATCGCAGGTAAATAATCGAATTTCGGTTTTTCAATGTAAATATCGACAATCGTGCGATATTTTGAATAATCGTCGATTATTTGAAAACTTAGATTTGAGCATAAATAAAGTAGAAAAAGTGAAACGATAAATTCGACGGCTTTAAGAAAAATTTTCCTCTTTGTAATTTCATCTCGAGGTTTAACTAAAAAAGAAAATTTTTTTCAGAAATTTTCTCGTAAGAAAAAGTCGAAACAACTAACCTCCTCTTGTTAAATATGAAATATATTTGAAACTTTCTGCTTTCACGTTAATAAAAAAGTTTTCATTGATTTCTTTGTTTAGAAATTGTTTTTCGATGAAAACGTGAGAGTTTAAAATTGAGAAACCAAACCATAGACTAAATGCGCCGAAAATGTATACAATTAAGTCGATCGCTTCGAATACCGGGACTAAATCGCTTTTAATGTATAATTGATCAAATGGCGGTCTGATTGATAGACCCCATAAGCGATAAGTAAATGAGCCCACACTTTTAATTGAGTAAACAATCAAGTGGCAACTTTGTAGACATTTTTTCTCGCAAAATTTTATCGTTGACTTATAACAAAAATTGCTTTCGGCTGCATAAGGCAAACGCCAATATTTCCATAATGAACGCGATAAAATTGGATTCATAGGCAATCGAATGTTAGGTGGAAATGATTTACACTTGTTAAGAGTTGACTTGAGAATACATTTGTCGATGCATTCTTGTTGCGAGCTAAATTCTGTGCGAGTATAATCGATACAATTTCCGTAAGGCGTCGATTTGCGATTAATTTCTAACATAGAGAAGGTGTACCAAATGTTTACATTGTCCGCTCGCGTAACTTGTTCGCAATTATTTTCAAAAGACACGTGAGTATGAGGTGAATGTATATACAAACAAATTCTTTTCACTGAATTCGGGATTTTAAGAAAGTTAAATTGGAGAATTTGCTTATCTGATTTTGACTCGTAAGCAAATGATTCGTTTTCGAAAGTTTTTCTTTCAAATAAAGAAAAAAACACAAACTTTTGCGTGAAAGAAACTCTAATTTGTTGTTCAGTCAAAAATTCTTTTCGCACTAAATGTTCATTCGTCCAATATTGAAAGTTGAATTTAATTTTGTTGTATAATTTCCAATGTAAAAACGGATAAATTTTATGTTTTCTGCTTAAGCTAGCGCAACTTTTCATTCGACAAGAGCTTTTCACGCTTGAAAACAATTCTTCTAATGAAAATCCGATCGTAATTGCAGGTAAAAAATCTTTGTCAGGGTAATTGATACAAATTTCGGTTCTTGTTTTGTACTCGAAAAAATCATTTAAAGACGCAATAATTTGCCAAAAACATAACGCGGCACAGAAGGCGAAGCTAATTTTTCTTCGTCTGCTCATGTTATTTTCTATATTTAATCACATCTACAATTTTCAGTTAATATGTTTTTGAGATAAACTGAGATAATGAGTGAAAATGTTTTTTAAGTGATAATAATAATAAACATCGACTTTTAAATTTTTTCTTAAATTTTCAATTATTTCGATCTAACACTTCAATTCAAACAAATATTCCACTTTTTGAAGAAATATACCTTGAAAACAAAGAATAAATTTGAAAGATTTTAGAATAAAAAGGTAAAAGGTATTAAGGTAAAAATTTTATTCTTATTTTAAGAGTCAAAATTAGCAATAACGCTTTATTGAGATTATTTATACAATTAAAAGTTAAGTTTGAAATCATATTATACTTACGATGAAGTTCAAAACAATAGAAAAAAATTGATGATTTTTTAACAGAAAGAAATTCTATTGATGTTTTTGAGGTTTTCAATTAAAAGATGAAATTCTTGAATCACTGACTCAATTTCTTTTAAATTTTGAAGCTTTGCTGAAGAGCCATATTCTTTAACAAAAATGAATTTAAATGCTTGCAGCAATATTTCATCCACTTAAACGAGTCTACTCTCAACATTTTGTTTCTAACGTTTTTCTTTTTAAAAGCCGATCGATTTTTAATCTTCGCTTCTTTAGCATATTTCACTTTTCAAAAAATATTTTCCATTTGATTGGACTTTTACTTTTCTAAGCAGAAAAAATAATGTCGCCAGTAAACGACTTTTCGCTAAAAATGAATAAATTTTACATTCAAGTACCACCATTACCCAGCAGTTTTCTCTTAGTTGTAATTCAAATTAACTTTTTCGAATGTTTTCTAAATCTCTTCGATTGCTGCTTCTTAATCGCATGTTGCTGTTTAATGTTCTTTTTGAAAAATGATACAATTGAATCTTCTCTTCTCATATTTTAGAACAAATGATGAATACATGACGAACATGGTGAAAAACTTATTTTAATCGATAAAATTTTTATCTAAAAAATACATTTGCGCTCATCAAAAGAGAAATTTTTATGACTTTGACTTAACGTAATGAGAACTCAAACAGTACATAGAAATTTCACTTTAATTTACGAAATTTTAAAACGTGTGTATAAATTGATGTCATTACCGATATAGCCCGTGTGGCCAACTGAATTGACATTTTTGCTTTAAAATTTTAGTTTTTTAATGTAAATTGAAACCCGACTCAAAGTAGTCAAAAATTATGTAATTGTAAACAACAATATTACAGACATTTTTTAAAATAATATCAAAATAATGAAGATTCATAAAAATTTCTATTTAAAAAGTTCTTAATGTAAAACTTGTATCAGATGTTAAAAACACTGACATTAAATCTGAATAATCGATGTTTAAATATTAATCAATTATAAGTCATGATTTTGAATGATCCTTTTGAGCCAATTTTTGGTTTAAGGATGGTAGACAAAGTCTTACCCAAGAAAAAAGTAAAAAATGATTTTATTTGTTACTGTGACATTTAGTTTTTTGCATATTTTTGTGCATAAATTTAGATTTTTTCTTGTATAAATGCATATATTAATTCAATTTTTTACTTAACCTCCGTTTGGAATTCAGTCAAAAGAACCCGAGGTTCGGCCAAAAGGCCTAGCCGTCGAACGATCCTCACACGAGGAGCGCTGCTTTCGAATTGAAAGAGCGAGGAGGATCAATGAATGCGCAGCTCCACCCTCTATTGCATTGTTGTGCGCGATGCGACTAACAGCGCCATCTGTTACCGCAGATAAAGCGTGTACGATTCGGAATGGAAGCTTTGCGCGACATTATTGATAAAAGTTCACAAATGATTTCCAATTAGAGCTTTAAAAAACTATGAGTAAAAATTGAGACCCATCGAATGTTTGTAATTTAGACTTTGACAGAAAAACAAAATTTTTACATGCACAGGTTACTGTAATGGAACAGCGGTCCCATAGCCAAGGCAATGCGAACTTACGCTTTTCCCTATCTTCTCAGTCGTCTAACCGTCGCACGACTCACTCTCATATATTTGGCTTTCCGTTAAATAAAAAATTATCGACTTCCCATAAAGTAATTCTTTCTTCAACTGAATTCAACGTTCGTTTTCATTGTATATAAAAAAAACCTTTTAACTGATGAAAATATAAAATTTTGCGTAAACTATTTCTCTATTGCATTTATTTGTTATTATAATCGTCGAACGTTTCAAAAGACTCATATTATCGATAAAATTTATTTATTTTATTTCACTATAAAAATTTATCTTATCCTTATTTTAAAATATTTGTTTCAAAATTCGCTTCTCTAATTATAAGCTTATTAAAGTACGAAATCAGTTTTAAATTCTGTGGGATTTTTCTCGGTACTTCTTTCACATTTGATAATCGCAATTTAATAATTTCACCCTGCCTCTCGTTTGCCATTTGTTCGAAAGCATCAAATATCGCTGCAAATTGAAAATTCGACTCGATGTAAAAATCGACACAATTTTTGCAAGCCATAATAAAATTGATGTCAATTTTATGCTCAAAGATCGCTTCTGTTCCAATGGTACCATCGACACTTCTGAAATAAACTAGCGGACGAGTTATTCTTAGCTTTTTGAGATTATTTAAGCGTGACACCGCTGCATATGTTTTAGACGATGTACGAAAGCACGATTGAAATTCGAGGCATTTGAGCTTTGGAAATGAAGATAATATAAGTGCGATTTCTTCATCTCTTGCTTCCGCAATAGCCAAAAATAAAGTTTCAACATTTAACTTTTCAGAAGAACGATGCAATGTTATTTTGCGAGCGCTAAAGTAAAGGTAAGACAAACACGGAATATTCATTAGTTTAAAGTGTTCAATAGTTGAATTAGAAAATGAGAAATGCAACCATTTGAGTTTCTTGCAATTGTCGAAGATTGATTGCAAATAGAAGCTTGCTTCATTGCAAACTTCTTTATATGAGATGAACAGTGTTTCTAAATTTTGTGCTTTCGCTTTCATTAGTCGACGAAATTCGCACAAAGAAATAAGCGAATCATCGAAGGAAAGAAAATTTAAGTTTGGAAGCGATGCAATCGCTTGTGTTGTGTTCGGTGCCGCCTTCAAAACATTTGAGTGCGGGTCAAAAAATCCGATTTTTTCTAAATTCGACAAATTTGCTAATACACATGATAAGTCATCGTCTGTGATCAATGATTCTTCACTTACGGATAAAATCAATTGTTTTAAATTCGTGAAGCTTTTAGATGCGTGCACTAAATGATTTTTGGTGAACTGCCCGACTAACGTTAAGAATGTGATTTGCTTCAAATCATTTGCTAATTTTGAAATCAAACGGTTCAAATTGCGGCCATTTTCATTGTAACATAAGTTAATCTCATTCGCATTCGAGAGAAATGAGGTTAAAAAGTTGAGTTTTTCCAAGTCGCCATCGTTTCGAACGGTGATTTGCTTGTTCCTCTTCTTAAGCATTTGTTCGCTTCGATCTTTTACAGCTTTCGAAACCAAACGCAGCGTGAGTAAATCATCCTCAATTAAATGCGAATAAGTTCCTAAAATCGACATCTCGCTTAAAGCGAAGAAAAGATCGAATTGCAAGTTGTTCGCATTCATTTTGCAAACTTTCGAATTAGGATTCAATTGATTTTATAAAAAACTTTAATAAATTGAAATTTTAAAAGATTAAAACAGCAATTTTTGCAAATATTCGCTTAGAAAATGATTCAGTTTGTCACTTTTGAAAAGCTTTTAAAAATCGCTTACGAATCAACAAAAATGATGAAATTTGTTTAAGGCGTTCACTCAAACAATTAAAAACAATTTTTTCCTACAAACTTGAATCGGCGAAAAATAACTCGTGAATGAAATATTTATACGATCGTTCGATTTTAAAATTTTGAAATTTTAACCTTCTGGTGTAAAATTTCGATTTATTTCTGGAATACGCAGAAATATAATTAAAACACTCTTAAACACTAAAAAAGCTGAATAAAATAGAGTTGGTAGTGTGTTGTTCACTTTCTCAGCATGTGATAAAATTTTATGTATCTATCTATAGGAAATGCGATTTCTAATTGATAATAAGCGGTATCAACCCAAACACATATATGCGTATCCAATCAAAGTTAATTTTAAAAAAGTAATCAAAAGTGGTCTCATATTAATGAGGTAAAACTTTCACTTTATCGGTTCAGATATACCCGATACGATATATAAATGTTCTGAATTCTCTCGATGATAGAGTCGATCGGTGACCTTGACCTTCACCTATGACCTTCCGAACCGAATTTACAGAAAAATGCCTAGAATGGCCTTGAAACGCTCTAAATCGCCTTATTAATGTTGTAGAATAATTCTACTTATTTAATTAAATTATGCTCGTAAAAAAAATTCGAACAAAAATCGAAAATCGAAAAATTTGAAAAATTCAAAGTCCGAAAAAGTTCTAAAAGTGGTCTTAGGTGGCATTAAGAAACAACATTTTCGTGTTCTACGACTCTAATTTAATATGAGAATTGGTCAGAAACAGCTTTTTAAAGGAAAAATTTTGATTTTTAAATTTTGTTTTTTAGTGAAGTTCTACCCAAATTTAAGATCATCTAAACCAAAATATAAATATCTACAAAAATTAGAAATCTCGATATGAAATTTCTTACTAGTAATAAATACAGTGTGTGTGAATTAATACGCAACCCATATAAAGTCGAATAACTTTTAACCTGTCGGATTTAAAAAATTTGGTCTTTCAAATATTTGTGCAAGAACATTCGCGAAACAAAATGAGAAATATCATCTCATATCATCTCATTTGAATATTTATTTAATTTAAAATAAACAAACCAGTTGATGCGTGCAAAATTACTGGATTTTTCGCAAACATTCCATTTTCAAGCGAAAAATGCTTGTTTTTAGAAAACTACAGCAACAAAATTAAAAGCAGTAAACTGCGAGAAAGTCGCGAATTGTCATAAAATCACATCTTTTAGGTACATGAAAGCGTTTTAAGATCACTAAAAACACTTTGCATAAAACATCGTTAACATTAAAAGTAACTAAGCTCTGTAAAAAAAATGGCAAAATAATTCTGCTAAAAGCCAAATCGAGTAACTCGCCGAATTCGTATAATTGAGTCCGATTATGGTTAACAAATTGATAATTATGAATGAAAAAGACATTTTTATATCGGCCACAAATTTTCGAAATATTTTTTAAAGATGATGCAATTTTTTTCAGTTTAGCGAAAAAATAATCCCGCAAAAACCGCTATGGGAACCTCGTGATGAAAGATGATTCTTTTTAAACAACAAGAAATAAAAACAAATGCGATTTTTAATCTTTTGAAAATTTCAATTCAATTCTTTTTACGAATTATGAATCAAATCGCTCATTTTTCTCAATTTTAAAAAGCAAAAAGTTTTCAGCGCATCGAGCTTGATTTCGGAGTTTTTTGGCTTTTGAAATTATTTTTGTTTGAAATGAAAAGCATTGAAAATAAGTAGCTTCGTGTATTGTGTAGATAGCGCTTCGTAATTGTTTGCTTTTAAATGCCAAATTATCACAAGTATTGCTGTCAAAAAAATTTACACTAAGTCATTTTCGGATAAAAACCGATTTTGACGACTAATATAAAGCTTGCATCAAAGTACACTCAAATTCAAAATAAGCAGTGTTACAACTTTAATCTTGTAAGCATTTAAAATTTCGTTTTTTGGAAAGATTAAAAGTTTTCGCAAATTTTTCTGTGGAAAAGTAATTTAATTTTTTTTTTTACTTTATTATTCCTTATAATGTTGTAACACTATCTCTCTCACATATTTTTTAAATTTTTTCATCGTTTTCATTAGCTTTGTTAGTTTTGAATTTAATTTTTGTTTAAAAAGACATCCACATCAAGTCTCGAACAGATTTAACATCCCATGAACTAAATTTTTAAAATTTTGACATCAATACTTAGAAAGGAACATTACTTGACCGTGTGGCCAAACCAAATCATAGAAATCTTTTCATTTTCATCACTCTTTTTTTCAAAGTTAAAGTGTTTCAAAATAGGAAATCAGAAAGCAGCCTGCGAGTGAGCTTAAAATTTGTTTCTATCTTCGCCAACATTCTTTCCTTTAAATCAAATGCAAAATCCAAAACAAACAAATCAACTAAACACAAAAACAAGTCAAACAAAAGACAGGAGAATAACATAATTTTTAAGGTTAAATCCAAATTAAATGTTTAGAGAGTGATATGAATTCTAATCAAATAAAAGAAACAATGTGTTAAGAAGATTACAAGCAAATAATTTGAAAATTTACTCAAATTCAATATTTGTGTTCAAAAGTGCGTTTTAGACAATTTTTTTCTTACAAAGGATACTTGTGAACTGTGAGTTGCTATGATATCTATTAAATAGAATTAAACCGAAAATATGTATAGATTTGCGTTAGTTCTTAAGTGAACTTTTTTCATCCTTAAGACAAAATCAGATTTTTGGAGCGGTTGGTGGTTAAAATGAAAAAAATTACGCAAATAACATGAATCTTCTTTATGTTTTAACCCTCTGCTTCAAATTAAAATGGCTTAAAAGAATAAAATTCGAATTTTTTTAAAACCAAACAATTTTATTCAATTCATTGTTTACAAGTCTATTGTTTACTAGTTTGTCAATTGTTTATTCGCTTGTCAATTAAGAATTCCAATATCAATCTCTCCTCCCATATCGTCTACTTCATCTGAAATCATAGAAGCTACAATTGACTCTTTGATTAAATTACTTCGATGGCATGGTAAACAGAATGTTTTGTTAATATTCGTATTTGCTTCGATTCGTCCGATCTCGAAAACTTTTCTATTACATCGTATTCCTTCCAATGAAATTTTCGCATTGTTCAAAGCAAATGGTAAAACTTCTCTGATATGAGCTTTTATCTTAATTTGAACAGTATTTTCATTCGTTTCACCACCGAGCGCTTCTTCTACCACTGATGTGCCTCTCTCACATTCTCCGTCGTAATTTTTCAAATAATCTAGTTGAAGAGGAGGAGGGAGTAAAGAGACCATCTGTGAGTCGTAAGAAAACAGTTCATCGTCGCCTTCTAAAAATGCTGTTATGGTAAGAGTTTTTGATGATCCTAATTTATTTATATACTCATCGAATTCGATTTTTTCAACTAAATTAAGTTCTGTTCAAAAGAAGTGCATTTGAATAAAATTTTTTTAATATTTAATCGAAGCTCACTTTCGTACGGTTCCAACGTATAAACGGTTGTTTGATTTACAATTGAATCTTTAAATGCTCCGTTATATAAAGTCGAATAAACTTGCAAACTAAGCTTAAAGGTTTGAGTTTTGAGGGTCGGATTCTTTACTCTTATATCATAAAACAGAGGCTTTCCAATTAAAACAGATTGACTAGACACGTGCGGCATTAAGCCCTCTTCATCCATTAAGTGTCTATTTCGAGACTCTAAAGCCCCAGCCGAAATTCCTAATGATTGCGCTGCTTTTTTGTAATGATTTCTCTCTTGATCTGTTTGTTCTCTAGGCTTATATGTGCTGGTAATTTCATTTACTACGAATTCTCTTAAACCTGGTGTAATTATGCTCAGTCCAATTCTGAAAAGAAGCAATGTCATGATTAGAAAAAAAAACAAAACAAAAAAACAAACAAAAGGTGAAAGAATAATTAAACTGTAGAAGACAATAAAATCTGTGAGCAAAGGCTCAATGATATTATATTGATTGTTCTTACCGGTCTGTTAATACTGTTTCAATTTTTCCGTCTTTCCACAGTACAACATCACCATTCACAGCTGCATAGAAATAAGCCAAATCCGTTGAATTGATTTCACTATTTTGGAGAGATCTATGTGAAACTGGACCCTTGGCATATTTCGGATCAACTTCTTGCCAGCCATCATATTCAACTCCCAAATCCGGTCTTTGCATTGACGCCTGTGCCCATACACGAAAATTCCATCTTAAGTTGTTTTTGTCTCTCGGCACGAATCTACCCGACCTAAACTCATAATCTATCGTCAAATCATTGTCTAGATCAACGCCAGAGCCAACGATTGTTACTGGCCGCGAAGGAATGCCCAATGCTCTTAGCATTGTTATCAGTATTCCAGTGAGTACATAACATTGGCCAAAGCCTATATTCTCAAGACTGTTGTTATAAAATTTTTTAAAAATATCTTCACTGCCGCTCCATAAAGTGGCATTGTAGCCTTTGATCTTGGCAATTTCCTTTTTACTACAATTAGGCTTAATGATACTGTTTATTTCTTTTTCAGGATATCCGGCAGCTACCTGAAATATGATGAAAAACATTTTTCGACATCATAAGCTGAATCAATTAATAGTTTTTGTTGTTTGTTTAAAATAAATGATTCTCATATATTTTGCTCTTGATTTAAATGTTTGATGTTTTTCTGAACTACAACGTGAATTTCAGAAGTAGAAATATATTAAAACATTTTACTTGCCATTTGGTTCAACACTCGTGTAACTTCCAACGGATCACTTTTTTTCTCTGCCTCTAATTCACTTTTTTTCAGCACTAAAAGCACAATTTCCAGAATATCTGTCTTGAACTGTAGAAATAAATTTTACTTGAGGTATTTCGTCAAAATAGATTTAAAAAGTCATAATGAACTTCTAGCCACATTATTATGTTTTCTTTTGTATTTTATATTCACTTGAGTTTTTAGGTATGAGTAAAATCTTAATATGGCTACCAAGGTATAATGAAGTTTAAAAAATTAAACTTTTGAAATTTTTAATTATTTCTTTTTTAAAAATATATCCACCTGATTATAAAGCCATGGCATAGGATATTGAAATTTAGTTCTTCCTTCATTTATAATTTTATAGATTTGTCCTTTTTCTTGCAGAACGTAATTCTTTAACTCAAAATCGCATAGTTCATTCACATAAACTGGATCATCTAAAAATTTTTTAGCAATTAAAATACAAGGGAAAAAATTTTTTGACAATAATTACCTTTAACCCAAGGATTGAAAAGGATCACAATTTTAAATTTTTGATTGAACCAAACAACATTTCCATTGCTTAATTCATATCCCAAACTGAGCCACCATTCACCAATGGGTGTTTTAAAGGCTGAAATCATTTTAAACTAATTTTAAGCAAATATAATTCATTTCTTACCATTCGCTTTGAGTGAAAGATGAATGATGCTATAATCTTCACTATCATATCTTAAATACCGAGTAAAATTAAAATCTATCAACAGGTCTTGTTCTAAAACTATCTTCACTTTTGATAGATCCAATTTACTGTCGCAAGATAAAGTAATGTGGAAAAATTGTCCTCTACGAACAATGAGATCAGCATTTGGTTCATTTGTTCCTTCATAAAACGATCTTGTTTTATGTGCTTCTAAATTATTATTCAGCTGTAAATCGACATTTGAAATCACTGAACAAAACACCTGATTTATAGCTAAGATCAAACAGCAACTAATCAGTTGAGAGAACATATTGATTTGAAGTTAAAATCCACAATTTTCACTTGCTTTTATTCATTTTTAGAGAGGTGAAAAAATTTAAAATTGAAAAATTAACCTGACGCAGAATTTTAGCCAAAAACTTGCGTTTAATTAATTTTATGTATGAACAAAATCATTTTTAACTTTTTTTCACTAGAAAGCACTTAACACGCATGATGAGTTGCTTCAACACTCTATAAATGGAAAAATTTTTAAACCCAATACGAAGAACGTGATTATGGACAGAAAAAGAAAAATTAATATTTAATGACAGATATGTTGCAAGTGTTGCCGCATGAATAACTAATAACTCAGTTCATCCACACAGTTATGAACATGAAGAACTCATTAAGAAATTGAATATCCTTTTGAGCAAGTGTTACTATCATTGCCTAAAAATTGGATTTTACGCAAAAATTTTTAAAATTGTTTTTTACACACAGATAAATACGTTGAAATGAGAGAAGACCATGTATTGCCATAAATTGTATGATCAGGTTTTATGTTATTAATGAAGATTTTCCATTCTTTATAGTGTGGCGTGCAAAACAGCTCAGACCACGTAGTCTGCGATCGCCGCTGACCATTCACTCGCTATAAGAGCGCTACTCGAACTTTATGAGAGAATCACGATAAAAACGATTATAAATACTGCATTCGTTTTCGTAGTTCAATCGCAGATAGCCCCCATACTCAATAGTAAACTAAACGCGCTAATCACCATCCAGTCGCGATTCACTCTACCAATTTAATATTAGTATTTAATAGGAAAATAACTTTTAAATTCAAATGTGCCTCTTAAATAAAATTATTTTAAAACTATTCCGTTTCACAATTCATCCAACTGAACAATTGTTATTAATAGCCCGAAAGTCACAGTAGGAATTAATGAATAGAAAATTCCAATTATTCGCTGAGCTCTGAAATTCCATATTCGTCAAAAATTATAAAATTAGCTATAGTGTTAAATAAATTTATGACAATAAAATAGCAACTATTAATTCAATTATTAAATTTTAGTCTGCGTTTCTCTTTTTTCAATTCAAATCGAAAAATGCAACTGAAAAACGTAGTTTTAAACAGAATTCAACAAGAAATCATAAATTTTTATTTGATTTTTAATTAAACGGTGCACGAGGCTCTTTTTTCAATTATTTTAGCTAATATGTTTATAACTATCGAACCTAATAATTATATCTAATAACTATTTCCTATTACTATTGTAATTACTAATTACTGTTGTACCTTTAACTATGTTTGAGTTTGAGAATCGACATTATACAGGGTGTAACTTTAGAGACGTTTTCTATGTTTTTTAATAACTTTTGACTTCTTCATTTAATAAATTTGTAATTCTGCATAATGGTGCAATAATAATAGCGAAACAATTTGAGTCTTAAAAGAGGCAAAACGGTTGACTTGATCAAAAGTGGAAACATTTTTCGCAAAAAGAATTTTCAAAATTTTAAAATACGGGTAGCAATTCGAGTTACTGCACACCCGATGTCTCTCAATCGCAATTAACAAATTAACTAAAAGAATATAAAAAGAATTCTTAAAAGAAAAACTTTAAAAATATTTTTGTGAATAATAAAGATTTTAGAAAATTAAGATGAATTTTTAATTGTTAAAGTCAATAATAAATAAACTTTCTGAGTAAGAAATAGCAATGAATTAAGATTTAAAAATAGGATGCCGTGACCAGGATTTGAACCTGGATTATTGCGGCCACAACGCAAGGTCCTAACCATTAGACGATCACGGCTCACTTACTGTACTCAAATTTAAAAACATATCAAACGCTTCGTTGCTTTCCGTAAAGCATCGTCGCATTCAAACAGCTAAAAAACTTCTCTCGATTTGTTTTCAGTTAAAGAAACAATAGTAAAAAAGTTTCTGCTCAAAAGGTTGTGTAACGACTTTTTTATTTTTCACTTATTCTTTTATCACATTGTCGAAAAATATAAAATTGATTAAACTCGAAATAAAATTTTAAGTGAATTGTGAAGTCATTATTAAAACCATGAAATAAAAATAAGAAGTTCATACAACATTCACTTATAAATGAAATTTGAAAATTTTTAATTTGAAATCAGCTCCAAGTCAGAAAATAATGGTCGAAAAACATTTTTTTACCAAATAATTTCAATCTGATGATTTTGTCTCTTTGTTCATTCGCAAACGACGGCTTTATATCGGGTTCACGATTTTAATTATTAAATCTAAATGTTAGAAGCCAATGAATTTTATCTTTTTTAGCCATCTCAAACGCTCAATTGTTCTAGTAGTCAGATGATTGCTCTCAAAATTGACAGGCCACTTCAAATCAAGACATTTAATTTCAGGAAACAAAGATATAATTCGAGCGAGCTCAGCGTCTGTCGAGCGATAAAGGCACAAAGTCAATTTTCTAACATTCATCAGTCGTTCGGATGTCTGGTTTGCGCTGCATTTATAAACTGACAACGACAATTCGCTCAAAGTAGAAATGTTGACGAATTTCACATTTTCCATAGAACCAAACATAAAATCGAAGTGCAAAAGTTTAAGTTTCGTGCATTTATTGAAAATTTCCTGAAAAAAGAAGCTCGGGTCATACCAAATTTGCTTGCAGTTCACACTAAATCGCTCTAAACTTTGCGCCTTCGCGTCCATTAACAAACGAAATTCGTTTTTTGAAATTGCAACGCGTTCGAGAGTTAAATCAGTCAAATGCTGCAGCGATATCAGCGATTGTAAAGATTTACTAAATTGAGATGTTTTCATGTTGACAAAGCTGACAGTTTTCAAATTCGATAGTCCTGATAACAAACGTGATAAGCCATAGTCGCTTATCCTCAAGTCATGATAAACATGAAAATCTAAATAGAAGCATTTTAAATCCGAGAGTAAATCTAAAATAGGCAAAATGTGATTTTCGCTTGATCCATTGTAAAGCTTTAAGTAGTCGATTTGATTTAAATTTCGTTTCAACAGCGAAAGTACTCTCTGAAACGATGGCGCTTTAGAATTGAATGAGATTATTTTGATGTTCGAATAAAAGCGCGAAATAACGTCCAGTTTGCTGAGATCAACATTGGGTCCAATGTATATTTCGATCTTTCTTTTTCGCAATATTTGCTCGCTGTTTATTTTCACTGATTGAGAAACCAATCGCATTGTGAGCAAATCGTCGTCATTCAAGTACCAGCAAACGTTTGCGAACAAATCGAAGTTTAATTGAGAAAGAAGATCGCATCGAAAGGTTAGTGGGTCGCTAGCTTCCATTGAAAAAATGTTTCAATTACGTTCTCCATTAAAACTTGAATTTATTTTCATTTTTAACAAACATTCAATTTAATCATTCCTCTGATTGAATTGCATGTTTCGTTCGGTTTTTCGCGCTTTTAAAAATTTTAAATCGCTTATCACGTGTTTAAATCCTCTTTTTTCCTTTGAAACTGCGCCATCTCTTAAAAATTTTTCTCTATTGTTAAATTGTTAAATTTGTATAAAAAATTAAAAAACTCAAATTTTTAAATAAGAAAAATAAATTTAAAATTCTTGCGATTGACAAGAAAGGTAACAACGAAAAGACTGCTTTGCTGAAAATTTATTAAAATAAATTTACAATTGAAGTAAATGGTTTTAAAACTTTTATGTGAAAATATTGCGAATTGAGGCAAGTTGCTAACATAGATTGCAGAAAATTTAATTTGTTTTAATGTGAGAAAGAAAAATGTTTTAAACGAATTGTGAGTAGTTCAACGATCACTTTTTACCATGCAAATCAGAAACCATCTCCTGGAATTTTTCTTTTTGGCTTAGCAACAATAGCGCCTCTAAACACTTGAAAAAGTACTCGTTATCGAAACAATCTTTCCTAAAAAATGTGACTTTAAGTGAAGCAATTAAGAGAATTTTAAATAGAAATGGAGTAAAATCAGCATTTACTTGCACAATTCGTCTAACTTATCATCCCGATACATGTACCAACAATCTAAACAAACTCTTAAAAGTCGACCGAATTTTGCAGGATTGTACACACCCAGGCAGCCTTCACTCGCGAAAAATCGTCCAGGATAATACGGATAATCATATTGTTCGTAACTTTCGGCCGTTAACTCGCTCGCAAAAATAAGTAAATAAAATGGTACTAATAAAACTAAATGCGAAAACATTAAATTCATTTTTTTCATAATTACTGAGAGCTTTTATTTTCCTAAGATTCTTTCAATAATAAGCAAAATTTTATTTTCAAATTTTTAATTTTTTTTCTCAAAATATTTAAAAAATAATCTAAAGTTTGACTCGATAAAATCAAAGCTGGTTAGTTTCCTCATTTTTTCTCTACGGAAAATGTTCTTAAATTTCTTCGTCAAAATTGAGATATTAAATTTCTACACTTAAGAAAACAAAAAAGTAGCCACTTCTCTAAAAGCGGCTACGCGATTAGGGAGAATAGCAGACTTCGTCACTTTGTTACTCCCATCTTCAAATCACTTGTCCGGCTACTTTTTTGTTTTAATTTCTGTACTTTCAACATACTAATTCAAAATTTTTGAAAATCAACGAACGTTGGCGTTGTGTTAAATGAAAAGACATAAAAAGATGAGTCGCGATTTGAATTTAAACTCTAAATTAAAAATTTATTACAAAAAGCATTTGAACGAATGAATCTAAAGTAAAATTTGAGGCGAGTTTCTATTCGAATCGCGATTTAAAATTCAAATTCAAACGTAAGACGAGATTAATAGCGTTTATCACTTCTTGAAACTCTTTAATAAAAATAAAACTTTTTTTCAAAAGTAAAAGCTTAAAAAACTTAATTTGAAAATCAAACAATAGACGGCAGCAAATGCCACATGTTTTTTTAAATATTATTTCCTTAATTTCCTCGAGTGTATCTCAAGTTGTAAGTCTAGTCTGACAATGAACTTAAAAAAAACTAATTTTTTCTCGTTTAGATAAAATCAATAGTCAAAATTATTTTTCGTTTATTGTTGAAGAACTACTACCTGTTCAGAAAGTAAGTTGCCCCTTTTTTAAGAGGTAATAACTTTTGAT